>APFE031678209.1:145078-236718 GCA_000404065.3 Pinus taeda | reverse complement strand
ATAGAGACAAATTGCAGCAGGTGGTTTTCACCCACATTGGGTTTCCACCTTATATCTTGTGTTCTTGTGTGTGATTGTCTTTCTACTCTATTTTACTGTTTCTGGTTACTGGTTATTTGATTCTGAAACACAGATTAACAATCAACATCAGAAAGATAAAGTAAATTAAAGGTTTGCTTTGTATACGCGGGTTTCCTTTTTCATAATTGCATATATACGCGTGTTGAATTAACTGAAGTAGCGTATATCATTTGATTTTGAAAAAGGAATATTTGACTTGATAATACTGATCAGCCCCCCCCCCCCCCTCTAGTATTATTCCAACAATAGAATCATCCTAATAATCTCCAATCTTTGCAAACTTCGGTTCTACTTTAGTGCCAATATTTACTTTCTTTGTTTTCAACGGCGCGGTGATGTCCAAGTTGTCTATTTTTGGACCTTCGACTTCACGATGCCCTTCTTCCTCTTGAATATTAATGTTCCTTGGATCTTCATCCTCCTCTTCAGCGGTCACATTATAGCATTCCAACGCATGCGCAGCTGGGTGCTCCAATCTGGTTGGACCCATTCCATGGGCACTTGCGGCGTTCTAAAGATAAGTGCCTTAATTTTTTGCAGCACTTCATCGATGCTTATGAAGTCGTCTTCAAAACTAAAGGTCAATAAGAATCCTTCCCTCAATATATCCCACTCTGTAATGCCATGGTAGAGCTCCATTTCTAGATACCAATTCATGGGAATTGTATCCAAAGTATGGAAAAATGTGTGTACCCACTCTGGGTACGTTTCTGTCCCCCACGCTTTGGTCCATTTTTCTAAGTGATCACATGGATCATCCTTCCCGTTATATTTCTTTGTCAATCTAGTGTTAGGACATCCAAACCGTAACCTCATCGTTCTTCTGTAATCTTGTCATCCCTCAAAACTATCGTTATGCGTACCCCACCATCATGCAGGCATAACGCGCAGTGCCAAATCTAATGCTTGGAAGCAGTGATCCTCAGGGACTTCATGCTCAAATGCATCCAAAAACTTATCCACGTCAGTTAAACCATCATAATAGGGTAATTTCCTTACCTTCGACGAGACATAGCGCAAGGACTTCGCCAACATATTGCATCGCAACATGGATACTTCATGCAAACGATTATGCTAATGCTCCAACTCTTCATCTAAATAAGAGGTGAAGGAACTCTCCCGATCCCATGCAATCCATCGATTTGCCGTCGGGTTGATCTGGTCCTAGTTTCATGTTATTATTTTATATATTTGATCCAGTTCATCCTCACTTTCTTTATAATCACAAACTTGTTCAATATAATGCGCCCATTCTGCAGGGTCCAACAACACTACAACTCGAAGTGATTTCCTTTCAAATGACATTGTCCTCTTCTTCAAATTGATGAGCCCATCCATATTAATGGCCCAGTGAATTCCAAAGAGTGCGGGGTGTAGGTTACTATCATCAACGATCTCTATAACCTCAAAATCGGCCATCATGCTCGCACCTTCTATATCAACAGTTACTCCATATAATCATCCCATGGGGATGATCTTCTGTTGGTTTTCCATTCAAAGCTGAATCAGAGACCACTACAATGCAGGTCTCCCCATCCTTTCCCATGCTTGTTTCAACAATATGTTCACATCAAATCCTATATCCAAAATGACCTGGTCCATCTCATAATCACCTATCTGCGCAATGAGCCTCATCTCGTGCCTTGTTCATGCTTTATGTTTGCCAATTTTTCTGACTATGCAGTGCCCATCGGGGACCTTCTCTTTGTGGGCGCATTTTTTTATTAACTCTTGCAGGCCTTCCACAAATTTTCTATCACACAATAGTTTTATGCAGGTTTCCAAAAATGCAGTAAGCACAAAGGGATCAACCTCTATAGGCACACTGGTTTCTTGCACCTTGTTTTGGCTTCCTGAGGTGGATACCTTAGCGAAGCTTTTCTTGGCTTCCATAAAAGTTTCCTTATCCCGCTCTAGATCAAAACCAACTTCCTTCTCTGGGGCCTTGCAGACTCATCCATGCTCTTCAGGCTGTTTACCATTATCATCGCTAGTTGTTATTCCACTCCTCAACAATATATTCATGCTTTTATTCTCCTCGTGTGGCTCAGCTCTCATCATCTGTAAGTTCTACATAGGTTATTGAGGTTGTGCTTTCTTCTCTTTCATTTTAGTTATCGGCACCGGGAATTCTTCTAAAGTATGGTCAAAATGGCTGCAGTATTGACATGACGGGTGTGTCTGATTCTAGAAGTCTCACACATAGTGCTTTGGAATTCCACCATTGTAACAGATGAGCTAACTGCAGCCTCTACCAGGTCTTCCTCCTCCTCGACCTCATCCTCTTCCCTAATAACCTCTGCGCACCCCTTCGACACCCTGATCTGGAGGTCGAGTTTCTGCTTGCATCCAATATGTAGGTGTTCTTTCCATCATCAACTCATAGCATTGACAGAGGCATTCATCATGTCCCACCGATTTGCATAAGTTGTAGAAGAACTGCTGGGGTGTCTAAATGAAATTTTGAAGTAAGTGGCAATTATCCATCACATGCTGTCCAACAACCTGAAAAATAGCACACCATATCGCAGCACCCATGCTCGGCCCCGTTGGGGCTTCTGGATTTAGGGGAATTGGCCCCCATCATATAATATAATTCGTGAATATGGGACATTGGTATTTATCGTGCCCTTGGATCTTGCACTTTAGACACCAGACTTCCATGCAGACCTCTGGTTTAGTCTCCTTGTCTTTCTTCAAACTCTACAATTCTAAGTAGAGGCTCTATAATTGAGAGTGGATCTGTTGTACCCCCAAGGTCGCATCCTGAATAGGAATTGCATGCAACCTCATCATGATTTCCAAGGCTTCCACTTGTGTTCCTATCTTCTGTTGCGATGGAGCAATCCTCATGTGGGGCAAAAGCAAAGCTATAAACCACTGACAATGCTAACCATCTGTGAGTTGCATGTTAGCTTCTCAAATCTGACACTTCAACCTTTGATTTAATTCCCAAGGCATCTCATCGACCCTCATCATGATTTCCTTAAATCCAACTATTGACTGTGAGTCAGACTTAGGCTTACTAAACTCTTTGTTTAAATCAACCTTAGTCTCTGCTAGTGATGTGAGAGGATTATCAGAGCAATACTTAATATACCAAGTTAGCACACGATCTTGTAGAGCGATAACCAACTGTGCCTTCTTTATATTGTCATCAATAATCTATTGCATTGTCCATACATCATTCACAACAAACCAAAACTACTATGTATCTTCACTCCCTATGCCCTTGAAAATTAGTAGCTTCATTGTGTTCACCATGTTGAATGGTGGTGGTGGAGGTGGAGGTGTGGGCGAAGGTGTATGCAATGGAGGTGGAGGTGGAGGCAGAGTGGATGGATGATGTGTTCGCGGAAAACCTTGTGTTATCAACGAAAAAACACTTCGCGCTGAAGCTTATACCGCTCCTTCGTCGTCGCTCGAAGGAGGTCCGATAAACAAACTATATTATGGACTTGATCTATCTCGATATCTAAAGAGTCTACCACTTTGTGGAGCTTCGAACATCAAGGCAATGACTTAACCCATTTTTCACATAACAACATTTTAATCAAGGTATTAAATTATCTTAAATACTTACCTCGTGGTCCTTTCAAAAATAGTTGCTTTGCTTTGTTGAAGCTGACTGAGGTATCAAATGCGAATTCTGTAAGAAATCCTCTCAGTATCCGATTGAGCCAATGATCAATAGCCAGCGTGATCTGGTTTTCAGAGGCTTCTAATCGTCGCACTAATTTAGGAGTCCACACTATAGGATTATCAAGCTTCCACCTTTCTTGACTGTTTGTAAATTTAGCTAACCACTCATATAGTTCAACGGGAAAGGTGCAGAAGAAGATCTCGTGTATATATGTATACAGATACATGTTCAATGACTGTTCCTTTGACATGTGTGGATTCCTATTTTCTTACATCACGAACTCGTGAATCTTTCGATCCAACCACTTTTCAATTTCTTTCTAAGTCAGATTCTAGTGATGTGACATCACACATCTCTTTCAAGCTGATCCTGGTCCTAGAAATGGAACCATTTGTTGGCTTAAGGGGTCCTGAACTAGGTTTATAGTTAGTTGCGCCAACCAACAAATCCCTACACTAATGGCCCTTTCGGCAACAACTTGCATAACGCAAGCTCCAATCTCACTCGAAGAAATATGGGGGGATGCAAGAACCAATTTTCTGCATCCAGAGACTAATGTGATGTCTTTGAGTGCCTTAGGTCTGCCTTCGTACATATCGATAAACTCCTAGGGCTCACTCTTGTAACTCCGTGAAAATGGCCTTTAGACCTTCGCGAAGGTCTACGGTTGGTCTTTTGGAACCTTTAATAGTCAATTTGTCTACTTACGTGCATCATAAAGCAATCCTAAATTAGGGTTCGCGCAAATTTACTTAAGTTATTCATAAACATTAAGGAATGCATTAGAGTCTTCGCGAAAACACACAAACATGCATTGCGTACATCATTAACACTTATTCAGTAGAATCACACAACATTCAACCAATATTTCATAAAACACATCATTCATCAATAACATATAGTATTAACAACAATAAACAGAAATACACAATAATTCTTTGGAAACTGTCTTTATTGATCTTCAATTCAGGATTACAGACTCAAACTACCCTACGCGCTCCGCTGCAGGGGTCCACGCACTTAGCTACGGACTCTACCGAGGCCTCTGCGCACTTAGCTGCAGATCCTTTCTTCTCCTATCTAACCCACTTCTCTTTGCTATCACTACCCTTCTATCTATCCATTACATCCAATATATGCCTTAGACTCCCTAAGACACACCTATTTATAGCCTTTCTCATACAATCCCATGGTCCGTGGACCATTCATGGATTTCAAAACTGACTCAAACTTTACATAAACAAGGGGATAAAACATATTTGAATCCTAATCATATACGCGATCTGCATCCTCAAATCGCGGAGACTTTACATGGGTTATAAAAATATATCAAAACTTGGGTTATCTTAACCCCAAAACTGACCCAGGCGACCCCATCCCAACATTTATGTAAAATTATTTTGGTGGAAACCTAATAGTTATGTATAAAGGATATTTTAGAATTGACACATGAAGCTATTGTTGACATGATCAAAGGTTACAACCCCTCAATAGATTTGTTAAATTCTCAACATTGAAAATTAAGATGATTCTACTTCTCAACTATTGGTGGGGTAGACACGCATGCCTGAAAATTACTTGATATTAAATATTATGTTTCTCAAGCATATTGTATTAAATGATTCAATATTTGTAATGAATGTGGTGAGTTATTGGTATTTGTTTTATCAATTTATGAATGTACCATAGTACTTTTTTGGAATAATAGTAGAAAAGGTAAGCTAGTGCTCCTTTCTCGACCAGTTTCTTCGTTCTATCAGAGGGGATTATTTGTGGGTGTGGATTTTGGATTCCATAAAGCTTTTTCTTCCACCCACTTTCGAAGAAATCTAGGAATTTCTTCTACAAATTTATCCCTACTATACCCATTGTGGAAAGCAATTAGGATCCTAATACTATATCCACTCCACCAATTTCCATGGCATAGAGAGGATAGTTTATGAAATTTTGCTATTCCAGAGGTAGTTTTATTTCTATGGAATATAACTTGAAGGTAAGAAGATGTTATGCTCTTGACCTGCGAGAAATCTAGAATACTAGAAATATAAATAAATATAACCCAAAACATAGAATTATCACATGAAATGAGAAAACTGCAAAGTATTTTATTATTCAGAAGTAGATTCAATGTTCACTTGCCTCTTCAAGGGGGCAACCTCCAACAGAGCAGAGCTTAATTACAATAAGAATCGATGATGTTTCCCTTACTAATTAAGACTATTTATAGATAAATTACATCAAAAACCCTAACTACTAGTGGTCCCTTGCATAACACGGTTTAACCACTTTATTTATTTACTATATCCCATTTAACCCTAACTATGGTCCCTTTTCTCTAATGTGGGTCAACCACTTACAATTGTTAATGTGGGTTTATTGACTCTCTAACTAATTATGACTATGACTTGGCCCTTTGGGATTATTACATAAATAAAGGAGTTAGGGTTGGACCCTAACATTCCCTCCCCCATCAAAATCAACCTTGTCCTCAAGGCTGAAGCTACGGAAACTACTGAAGAATAATGGCTAGTGTTATGTGGGATTTATGGCTATGGACAAAAATATCTCCCCTAGATCTGGTGGACTAACCTAGAACAACAAAAAGACAAAGAACTCAATATTTTCCTTAAAGTAAGTATATGAAGGGATGAAACCTACTTGGAATATGTTGTACCTTTTAGTCCTTTGTCTTGAATGCTCCAATCCTAGCTCCAACTACCAAAATTAGAACCTGCACAACTAGACAACACAAGCCAAGAAACTACGAGATCTATGTAGCATCATCTATCTAATTTATTCAATAGATCAACATGGTATTGAGATACATGAAATAACGACATCACATATAGGAAAACAAAGAACTCTTTGTATTGATATAAATGGAGTGAGTTACAACTATAAATAGGTGTTGATCTTATAGAAGAGCTCCTCCAAGTTGTTGAATTGTCCTTCCTTTCTCAAAAAGTGCACCTCCAATCACCCTAGATGTATGAAAATATAATTCTCATAAAAAAAACATAAGGGTATAATCACTCTCCAAAAGGAAACCCCATGCATATGGAAGGTTGTAAATATATAGATAAGTGAGGTAAGTTGGGATTTCTTATCCTTTTACCAATCTTGGGATTGAGATCCATTCTTTATAGGAGGATGAGATCTAACGATAAGGGATGGAAACTCCAAGGTAGGATAGGATAGGATTTGAATGTTTTATCTACGGTAAATGGTTACAACAAATACAAGAAGCTTCTGGAAATGGAGGCTTTGGGATTCTCTCTCTTTTTCCCAAATTTTTAGAACTAATGTAGGTGCAAAGGGGAGCAACCTATAGGTGATGAATGCAAAACATAGTGGAGCAACATTTAGGTGAACACATTCTAGCAAGAGGCCATGTAGTGTTGGTCCTAAAACTAGCTCAAATGATGCAATTTAGGGCAGAAACTCTGGGGAATGAGAGAGCCATGCATAGGGATTTGTGAAATGATGATGCAAAGTGGGAATAAGATGTTGATTGATCCCATTAGCAGGTTTATTGGTCAGATGTGACAAAATGGCCTATAATAAAGTGCCCCCTAAAGCGCAAAGTCAAATATGATGACTGATGACTGAAGTTCTTTACATTGTGACAAGTTAGGATCAAGAACAACTGGCGAGATCATATTCTGTTACAATACATTTACATCATGACATCCTTTTTTTGAGAGGGGCATAACCATACTCAACAAATAAACTAACATTACATATAGAATGATCAAAAGACATTTTCACTAATGACTGAGGGTGGACCCATGACTGGATGACTGTCAATATGATTATAGCCATCATAGGTAGTGATCTCGTATAATCCTGAAATCACATCCCGGATGGCAAAAAATAGATCTGGGGTCTTCTATCTCATTCACACAACCAAACAATGTACAAGTCTAACCATGTGAATCAATAAGCTAAGGTTGAACATGGTAGACACCATCTGATTACCGACCAATGATGTAAGTTGTTAACAGATGCGAGACAAATGACCGATGATGTTAATGGACCTCAAGGTACCCAAGTACAATATGTATGGTGTGAATTAATGAGTTGGTGTCAAACACCACACATAATCTTTCGGTCAAAGGCCATTGATGTAAACTTGTCATCGAGAGTGAGGAAAATTGCCATTTATGTATGCAACCACCAAGGTACTGATGCATGTTTCTAAGTCAACTACCTGGATAATGTGTTGATGTCGACAGGAAGCAACTCATCACGGGAGGGCCTTGATGTGTCCCCCATCAACAAAATGAAACAGGTATGATGATTGAGACCGAATGATCAAAATGATGATGATATGGAACTAGATCAGCTAGGACAAACATGGAATTAAGAGTTAATAGTATTGTAATGGATATAATGTTGGCATTATGACACAGGATTGGCACTATGGCACATGTATTGTCCTTGATGGCAACTCACTCGGCAAATCACTCAGATGACAGTTCAGGCTCACAGGCTCTCAGAATAAAGGAAAAGGAGGTATACATAGGTTCCTGTTGACCAAGCCACGTATATGCGTGGATTCACAGACCAAAAGGTGCGTATGCATATACACGCACTTTCATGCACAGAAAAGCGTGTAACATTTGGAAATCTTGGTTTTTGGTCCTTGGTATTTGAGCCTATAGTTTTGGACCATGGTATCTCGTCCGAAGAGTTGAACCCAGGTATTGGTTCTAAGTGGTTTTGGACCATAGTATTGAGTAAGGCCTAAGACTATAAAAGGAGAATGAGATCATTAGGCAAGGGCACTCAAGGATTGAATATCTTATGAAGAGCAAGGTCTAGAATACTAGTCATTGGGTTATGGTGCATAGCTGGATCTGAATCAAGGAGGAACCCGAGTGCTAGAAGAAGGATAAGTTCTATTGATGGGTCAAGATCTTAAGGCTTGAAGAGAAGTATCTTTGTGTGATTTTGATCTGTTATATTTGGCGCATGACTTGATCTATAAATCTGATGATCTGGGTATAATTGATGTCTGAATAGTTGAAAAGGGTAAATTATCTTTTATAGATCTGTACAAAGGTTCAGCATAGCAAAGGCACATATACACACTGGTTTGGTAATTCAAAATGGCGTATAGGCAGGTTTTCCTTAATATAACAGCGTATCCATGCAATTTCTACATATTGAAGTAGCGTACGTCTCATAAAATATGTTTTAGCTACTTCTATTTATTGTTGTAGTGTTCTAGGTTTAGGATTGGTTTCTGGTTACTGTTACCATATTCTGGTTACAGCGTTTAGAGAAGTGACTGTTTGATTCCATTTTGGTTGGTGCATATGAGATTGGTTGATGCAGATATATATTTTTTTTAATTGATGTTATTGATGGATCTAGTCTGAAAATTTATGAAACGTGGTCCCTAGAAGCAAAGATCAGGTTGTAGCCTTTTGTAGGTCAGCACCTACGTACTAGTACATCAGCTAGTACAAGAGCTAAGGGGGTTGTAGCTCCCTTCTAGGAGAAGCTGGAGTATGAGAGAAGGTTGTAGCCTTCTGCAAGTTGAAGCCTACGTACTGGTAAAATACTGCACCAGTACAGAAATATTGTAAAAAGAATTTTCTATTTAAAAGAAGATAGAGATGAATTGTAGCAGGTGGTTTTCACCCACATTGGGTTTCCACCTTATATCTTGTGTTCATGTGTGATTTCCTGTACTGTTTACTACACTTGATTACTGTTTTATGGTTCTGATACACAGATTAAGATCAGCTAACTAAATTATAAGTCTGTAAGATATACACGGTTTTCTCTAAACGCAGTTGCGTATATACGCAGGTTGGATTAACAGAAGTAGCGTATATCAATCTGTTTATGGAAATGAAAATTTGTTAAATTTCTAATACTGATTCATCCCCCCCATCCTCTCAGTATTATTTCCAACATATAAGATGAATGAATTCTCTTGAACACACCAGCGACACTTAACGGAGTTGGAAATATTGACCCAAAACCGAAATGGAGGTTCTGTGAAGGTATGATGAGCCGAAATACAAGCAGATTACCCAATCCAACAACCATGGATATGAAGTGGAAGAGTGTCATGTTCAAGAGTGACTCACTGCCATTAACAAATGGAGTAACATATTTTCCCAATTTCCCCAACCATACTAGTCAGTACCTCTTTATTTTTTAACAAGCTTGAGGAGGATAACATATACTTGATCTATAAGTTCATCCTTTGGATGAATCCCTTCGAGTATATTTAATGAACCCAGAGAAGGAGTGGTTTGGTCTCGTCATGATCAATGAGTCCATTATTGTTTGATGCTTTTATGAGTCTAGCAAGGGTGAAAACTCGACTTACTTTTCATGTTTGAGAGTTTTAAAAAGAGGCAAAAAAGAAAACTCAAGGTGTCCCTTTTTGTAGGTGGTCCTTTAGGTCTGAAAAGGCAGAAAAAAATACCCAAGAGAACCTCTTAGCCATGTTCAAACAAGGTATTCCTTTTTCATAATTAGTCTATCTCAATTTGGAAAAGGCTTAAACTTATACTATGTAGACTCATTTTCATTTACTTTTACGAGTTCGAAAAGAAAAGTGCTTGGGAATATTTTCATGTTTTGGAAGTCTGAAAAGAGCTAAAAGAGGACTCCAAGGGGTTCCTTTTTCGTAGGTTTAAAGAGTTTGAAAAATAAATAAAAGTGCACTCCTTGGTCAAAATAACCTATTTAAATCACAACAAAATCTGTTAACAATTGTTGAATTGCTATGAACAACAAAGAAAGGATTAAACATACCTGAATCATAGTAAAAATGAATCATGACTAGGTCAAAACATTAAATATGAATAAAATAATGAAAATGTGATCATATATGTTAAAAAATGATTGTTCATCTTTACCATTTCACATTTACCTTCCACATTGATATTTCTGATTACTTTTGCCCTCGATCTTGTGCAACTAATTGCAGCCAATCCAGTGGACCATTTCGAGTATTGTCACTTCCAAGTAGGAGCTAAAACCTTTCTCTTTCTTTATGTGGTTCCATTTTGTGATTTCATACAAAATTTTTGAGTTTTTGAGGGTCCTTAGGTTCTAAAATTTCACCCTAGGACCAATTCAGGCCCCGATGGTCAAAATCTATGTTGCACCTAAGAAGTCATACATTGAAGACAAGGGTGAAATGCTCTATTTTTCTCTTTTGGGGTGCGTTGGGTGTAAAATCAAAATTTATTCAGCAGTTTTCCATTATAATTTGTCAAGTTTTTGCATAAAAAGGATCCTAATGAATCTCTTGTTGATGTTTTAGTGGTTCATCAACATAAAATGGCTTTCATGTGGAGAGAAAGAGAACGCGGGGAACATGATTTGAATGCAACAAATGATCTTGATACCATCCATGCATTAAGGAACTGTGGGTTACTAAAATTCTTTTGGTTTCCTCGTATGAGGCAATAGATGGAATTGTTAAAATACCTTGTTCATTCATGGGATGTTTAGGCACAAATATTTAGGTTTGGAGAACATCTGCTTGAGATAAAGGTAGAAGACATCTACTTTTTGATAGGTTTTTCCATGAAAGGTGCCCCCGTCTCCCTTCTAGGTGGGAGAAGGGGTGGAGAAACTCTGAAAGATTACATAACTACATATTGCAAACCTCGAGCCCAACCAACCACGAATGGATATATCAGCATAAAATATGTGACCCAGTTAACTTTGAGACTAATCCTATTCATTATCTCGAGATTGGGAGGTAGCTCAACATTACATGTAGCAACTTGATCATACATGCAATATGGGTTGGAATATCTAGAGCCAACACTTTTGAATTGGAGCGAGGGAGTTATGGTCAATATGAAAGAACAACTATCCAAAGAAAAAGAGGGAAAACTAAAGAAATTTGGATACGATGTGATCTTAGTTTCCTTTGCACTAGAGCGGGTTCCATTACTTCAGCCTCAACATATTACACTATTGATCCGAGGATGCCATGGATGAGGAGGTGGATAGATCACATGTCCCGACATACAGGGCCTTCAACAATCAACTTCTCATTAGCATTATTCGTATGCCTGCACAAATAGTTTATTATTATCAATGATTATCCTTACGCAAACATGGATTTCAATGATGACCCTTAGCTCGTTCTTTGTGAGGGTGAGGAATGGGGTGCTTCAAGTGAGAAATTTTGGCCTTTTAAGTTTTAAAAGTTTTACAATTTTTTTGTGTGTTTTGATGTTTCTAAGACCAAACTATTGATGTTTCATGTAGATATGGGACCAGTTCAACCTATTGGTGCTTCATACCTCTGTCATGTGGAAAGACAACAGGAGGAGGCAGTATAACCAACACGGGTTGCTACGATAGGACGGATTATACTATGGAATCCTGATGTAGTAGAGGTCCTATTAGAGGTAGAGTGCCACATGGATGGATTAACACATGGGATTGATGAGACCGCGGTTGACCAGATTATGATGCAAATTTAGTGATACACTATCAGAGTGTTTAGTCGTATTGGTCGATTACTGTGAAATATGGCTCATGCAGTGTCATTCTATCATGAGCCCTTTGATTAGTCTACTTAGATCTCTGCATGTAGTTTTTCATATTTGTGTTGTAGCCATATGTGTCTTGGACACAAGTTTTGTAAAACCAAACTTAATATATATATATATATATAGATATATATATATATTCAATGTTTTTTGGGTTTCTATTGTACTTTCAATACGATGTGATGTGAATTGAAAATTAATTACATTCATTGTAAATGTCTACCTAAAACATGATTAGCTATGGCATATGTCAATGTGTTTAGATTTCTAGAAATGTGTTCATATTGTATGAAATCGAAATGTCTTTCTAGAAGACGAACTCTTAAAACCATGTGTAAGATGGTGGAACTTCTAATTAAATAGACATTAGCAAGTTCTAGTACTACGAGTTGTGAGTCTAGTTTGATGACTAAATGATAGATACTATCTACAATAGAATTAGATAGTAGCTCGACTACTGCACTATACTCAATGATGTTGTTGATGGAGCAACCAAAACAAATTCCTTGTAGACTCAATAACTCACCATTTGGAGCAAATATAGCCCTTGTTGTAGAAGATAAGTTATGGGTACTATGATTGGCACCATCAACATAAGCAATAAAAGTTTCAAGAGAGCCCAACATCTGCAAAGAAAATTAACATAAAAGGGCATCAACATAAACCATGTGAAACTATGAAAAGACGTACTACAAACACACTGAACACACCTATAGACAATATGTACACAGTGAAACTACACTTGAGATTAAGCATAATATTTTTTGAGGTACAACCCATTTCTAGGCTACACCAGGGGAATTCCATCAAAAGCTACTAACTTGTAGACCCCTTTTGTAAGGACTCACTTGACAACTATGGGCCTAACCACATGAGTTGAGACTTTCCTGAACCTAAATTATCAGACTCCTGGTTGTACAAAATAACAAGGTCTCCTTTTGAGAAGACACGAGGCTTGAAAATTTTGTCATACTATGCCTTGATGCGTATTATATGAGCTTCATTAGCTATAGTAGCATCACGTCGAGTTTTATCTAAATGAGTCAAATGTAAAATATGCTCCTCCTCTACAGAAGTGGCAAGAAGAAGTTCAATAGCTAGTTTCAATGATGAAATTTCACATTCAATTGGGAGGATAGCTTCAAAACCATATACCAATTGAAAGGGTGTAAATTTGGTAGTATTCCTAACTGAGGTTTGGTACGCCCACAAAGTGTCATAAACGAGCAAGTGTCAGTCTAATTTGTGGACCCATACCATGCGTTGAAGCATCGTCTTAAGAACTTTGTTGATGGCCTCAACCTAACCATTAACTTGAGGATAGTAGTGAGTGGAACTTTCATGAGAAAGTCCCAGCTTAGCAATTAGTTCGGTTATCATACGATTCCAGAAATTCTTTATGTGATTCGTAACTATTTCTAATGGAACACCAGACCGTGCAATGATGTGGTTGAAAAAGAAGTATGCAATTGTTTTTCTAGTGTTGTTAAATGTAGGCATCTCATCAGCCCATTTAATAAAGTAATCAACTGTGACAATAATATAACCATTCCCCCCGACGGAGTGAGGGTTACATGTTAGAAAGTCGGTACCCCATTTCAAAAAAGGAGCAATAATGATAACGATATATAATGGAGTGGGCAGAGCATGTGCCTTATAATCATATATCTAGAATGCATGGCACTTCTAGATAGTTAAGATGCAATCCTGAAAGATAACAGGCCAGAAGTAACCAACACGTAAAATTTTATGGGTGATAGCATAACCAAATAAATGTCTACCACATTCCCCCGAGTGGCACTCATTAAGGACTTTCTTAGCCTCCTCAAGTATGAGGCACCTTCATAAAATCGTATCGATACCATGATGGTAAAGGGTGTTTTCGATGATGATGTAATTTCGGGCTTGGTAACGAATACATCGCTGCTCAAAGTGAGAGGTATTAGACCAAAAAGTCGGGGCTTGGAGATAAATCAAGAAATATCCATACCACAGGTTAGATGAAGAGATAAAAAACAAAGACTCATCGGAGATCGAATCTTTAGATGTAGATTTTGAATCAGGGGAAGGAAGATCACACATTAGTTTCGCAAAAATTGGGATTTCTTTGACTTAGATTTGATGAATTCTAGGTCAAATTCTTGTAGAATGACAATCCATTTCGAGTAATTTCCCCCCAAAAATTGACATGGAAAAATGTATGTCATAGGGTTGCAATCTGAAGAAACAATAGTTTTCTGAAGCAAGATGTAATGGCGAAACCTTTGGATGGCTTGAACGGCTGCCAAAGCCAACTTTCTATGTGGGAATATCGAATCTTTGTATTGTTAATATTCTAAATTAGATAATAAATGGGATGTTTAGTCCCTAAATCATCTTCTTGGACCAATACCATTGCCATAGTAGAAATGTTTTCAACAAGATACAGGAAGTAGTCTCGTTGATAATCAGGTGGATACATAAGAGATGCCTGAACCAGTAAATCTTTCAGAGCATCAAACACTTTCTGAGAAGCGTCGTCCCAATGGAAGGGGACCCCTTTTTCAATAAAAGAGTGAATCCTTTGGTCAGCTTAAGGTTATTAGGGACGAATCTCTGTAGGAAGTTAGCTTTCCCTTGGAGTCTTTGTAACCGAAAAAGAGATGGTGTAGGAAAATTAGTGATTGTTTTCACTTTCAGGGGATCAATACAAATTCCTTGTTTTGATATGAAAAAACCCAGAAGTCGGCCAAAACTGACACAAAACACACATTTATGTGGGCTAAGTCGAATATTATAATGTCTACATTGAAGGAACATTAGGGGATTTTTGAGGTCCAAAATGGGCCTCCTAAGGAAATTATAAAATAATAATGGAAATAATAAAATAAGATTAGATTAGATCATCAAATTTTAGTGTGAAAAAAGAAAAATATATTTTTTCAACTCGTATTTTCAACATATATCCCTATGTGTTTACTCAAATTTCAAGCGGCAACACTTGTTGGATGCAGAATTTGATTCTTGATCCAAGGATTACCCATGTTGTATACTTTTCATGGACCCTGCTACATGAAAAGTGAGAAATATATGAAAATTGTGATTGCAATCACGTTTTTCATGTATTTCTCATTTTTTGTGTAGTAGGGTCCATTGAAAGTATGCAACATGGGTACTCCTTGGATGAGGAATTAAATTTTGCATCCAATGAGTACTCCTGCTCGAAATTTGAGTAAAACCTTAGGGAGATAAGTTGAAAATACGAGTTGAAAAAATAGCTTTATTATTTTATTATTTTTAGTTTTTTACTCCAAAAATGGTGAATTATCCCCTCGTGTTTGACATCATCATCTTGAATCCTATTGGTTCTTATAAAGTTTATTTTTGTTGTACATGTTTCTTAGGAGGCCCATTTTAGACCTCAAAATTCCCCTAATGAATGGCCTGAAGATGCATCGGGTGATCAACCCAATGTTTTGAGTGAGCAGGGAAGTCATCTAACTATGGTTGAATGATGCGTTTGATATCATGAAAAGCGTAATACATGGCACATTGAAACATGACCCCAACATTCTTTAAACTGAACGGGAGTTGCTTATAGGCAAAAGTACCCCAGGAACAAATAAAAGAAATTTTAGGTTGGTCCACTAAGTGAATGTTGATTTGATTATAGCCCAAAAATCCATCCATAAACGAATAAATTTTGCAACCAGCATAGTCATCAATAATCTGGTCAATAAATTGGGTGGGATAATTGTCCTTTGTACATGCAGGATTTACATCTTGATAATCGACGCACACTCAAACGGTGCCCTATTTCTTCATGACATGAGCTACATTTGGCACCCAGTCTGTTAAAGGAACGTGGTATATGAAGCTAGCTCAAAGAATATTTTCAACTTCAGCCTTAATGCCAGCAACCTTCTTGGGATAGACTGGATGGAGGCACTATTGGACTGGTTTGGCATCATGATACGTCTTAATTCCATCTACCACTATATTTGGGTCGATACCTAGAATCTCCTCATAGGTCTAGGTTGTTAGTGTCTATGAGTCACTAGTGATCAAATCTACTCTTTCAATGTAATTTGATAGGGTGTTAGGTCAAATTTTTATAGTTTCAAATAAAATTTGATCATTGGCCAGTGTCTAGGTATTATTACTACTCCCTCCATTTTCAAAATCATAAAATGCCATCATGGTCATGTCATCACTCCTTGTGATAGGGCATCAAAAGAGTGTCTTGGTCATTGTTTTGGTCATCAAATCATAATCATGCATATTGTAAGGGTTCAAAGTTCCAAATCATGATTTTACATATGTATTTCGTGTCATCATTAGGTCATATCATCAATGAGTCATATAGGAGCCATGTCACTCACTATAGTCACCATTGTGGGAGTAGTAATTAGGGGAAAAAGTGTTCAAATATATTTCAAAGGTATATTTACCATACATCGAGATATAACCTTTCATAATAAAGTTTAAAAGCTACAATACACTACCACATTTCATCATTCCTCCAAAAGCATATGCGATGTCATACCACTACCTAAGAAAAAATCAACTTTTGAGCTATAAGAAGACCATCCAAGCATTATAATTCTTCATTTCATCTTAATTTAGCACCTATCCAACATCGAGCTTCATCTCAGCCACCAGGGCATCAAATTTCTTCATTAAAACCCTTGCCTACCTAGCTTGTTGCGCTTCTAGTGCCTTCGCTACGTTTTTGGAAAAGGCTGCAAATCTAAGCATCTAAAGGGCTTCATTCAACATTCAATAGGTTACAGGGACTCTAAATGAAGTAAGTTAGCCTTTACTACCTCTCTCATGCAGTCATTTCCCTAAAAACTCATGCAAATCCCTCTCCTAGGGCTTCACTAAGCTTTTGGTTTCTCTCAGTTTTGCTTCCTCTCAGTCATAAAATCCCTAGTTTTCCTGCTCTATCACCCTCATACACACCTTATATACCTCCCCCAACCATTTCCCATACCCATTCCATTCATCTCCCCCATTTTCCCCACAAACCCTAGCCCACACTACATTTTTTCAAATTTCTAGGTTAGGACTGTGTTTTTGAGTTTTTTCCATCTTCCCCTCACCCATTTCAAGGGATTCCACTTGCCTAGCCTCCCTAACAGCTACCCCTACCCCCTAGAATTTTCCCACAAATTTCCCTAATCCCTATCCTCTCCATTCCCTTCCCTAAACTTGTTGCCCCATTTTCTCCCGTTTTCCCAAATTCCACCCTTTCCTTTCCTCCTACCACACCTAATATTTTGTCAAGCAAACTAAAACCATGGAAAGTGAGAAGAGGAAGTACAATAAGGGGGGTACTTTCTCTAGATTTGAGCCATCTAATATGAAATATATCAATGCTTCATAATTCATCAAGAAATCATTTGAAGATGCTAGCAGATGCCATAGCTTCAGCCATAGGTATCCCTAACCAAGGAGATATTTGGTTTAAAGGGATGGATTTGGACATTGAAAACTACAAGGTCTTCTTGAAACCACACTATAAAGATGCTCCCACACACATTTTTCCTTTCAGACAATTGATGGATAGATATTCTCCATTGATGATGATCATGGAATACTTTACCTGTGAAGGGAGGTTTTCAAGGTTGTATCAATATCACATAAGGTTTTTGATGCATTTCACTACCATCAAACCATTAAACCTACCCCACTACTTATTCAGGAGCTTAGTCAAGATGACTGAGAGAGTAAAAGGCAAAGGGAAAAATCACCAAGCAATTTTGTTTCATCATGGTTTGGTCAAATTCATTGTTCTTCATTAGCTTTCACAGGTTATATATCATGGGAGACATTCATGCAATCAATTTAATTTATGCCTACCACTAGTCAACCTACTAGTCAAAGCACTCCATCAACACCATCAAGGCCACAGGAGGTTGGCTCATCCAACACGTTTTCAGTTAGAAAGACACCTAGGGTAGAGAGCACACCGACCTACAAGAAGGGGAAAAGATTGGTTTTTGCCCCTGAGATCACAAAAGAGGTGTCTACACCTAGAACTATAACTAGGTCACAAACTAGATGTAGAAATTTTGAATAATATAACACCTATTCACAGAGATTATCCTGATTATACACTATTTGCAGAATGCATGCATAATACATAACCTCCTCTACCACTGATCATTAATTTGCAGAATTAGAAAAAACAATCGCATGCGCATATTGAAACATCAATCACACATATCAACACAGTATTTAATGGGAAAAGCATATAGATGAAAACCCCCAACTATCTATATATTATAATGATAGAGAACATGTAATAATATATAGTACAATACTCCTCACAAGTACTTAGTACTATCTCCACCTGCTACACACAAACTAGCTTAGATCTGAACAAGCCACAAGTTCAAATCTCCTCCACTGTTTGCCTACCTCTACTGCGCAATCCAAATTGAGAATAGATCCAATCCAAGTTCGAATTCCCTTGGCTTGTACTGCACCATCCTCATTGGAAATCTCAATCAATGACTGTGCAAGTCTCATGCACAGCTATAGTCACAATTGATAGTAGTGTCACCCTTTCACCCACCTCTAAAACTTGTCTCCACTGAACTGTCCATGCACTGAGTTAGCTGATGTATTCTTTAGTTGATTTATGAGTTAATAATTAGTGAATTAATTAATAATTAATTCACACCACTCATCACTAGTGTATTTGTCAGTTAGACTAAATACAACTAGTTCAACTAAGTCAAATTGAACCACAACTCCAATCAATCTCTCTATCAACTCCACCAAACTCAATCACTTGGAGTTCTAACTGAAGTCCATCATGCAATGTTGCTCAACTTAAACCCATAGGAAAAGCATATTTCCTTTTGGCAGTTGCATGTTGCCACATCTGTAGCTCGAACTGAAAGTGCTGCAAAGAGGATAAGATAATGTTTATAGTCCAAATATTATTAAGAGCTAATAATATTCGACTGTTCTATTTTTGACTGGCAGTCTAAAAATAGACTCCGCCCATATGTCTAAAAATAGAGGTCCATCTATTTTTACCAACATGACCAATCATCCATAAATAGCATCCTGCAACTCATAGACCATGATCCATATGTCTAAAAATAGGCTTTGAGCCAAAAATAGCATGCGGGGCCCACTTAGTGAAGGCGACTTCTTTTCACTAAGCTCCATCATCTTGTTGCATTTTCAACACTAGACAATTGCCTAAGGAAACTATAGTTGAGCAAGTTCAAGGAGAAATGGAGTAGTCACCTAGGCATGAAATTGACTCACCCTTGTAGTGATATGAGGAGGAGATGCCTCATGAGCAAGAGATGTTGGACGATGGAGATAGGTCAAATGTAGAAATTATCAAGGAACAACAAGCACAAATACAAGAACTAAAAGGTGATCTTGCCAAGGAAAACTACATGGTGGCCTTATTGAAACAAGAAAACAAAATTTTGAAGGTGAGCTTGATGCAGCATAGTACCTCACAAGGACCTCCATCATCTAGCAAGGCGAAGGAAAAAGGTAAAACAATGATTGGTTTAGAAGAGCAGGTTGAAGATAAGGAGCCATATCCTTCATCAATACAAAAAGACCTTGTTGACCCTATAGATGCAAGAATTGGTAAGGATATGGAATATTGGCTTGAGAAGTTCAATGAGCAAATGCAAAATTAGAGACACATGGCTAGACATTACTACACCATGAACTGGATCTCCAAAATTAGGTTTAGAAGCATGAAAAGGAGACTTAAGAGAAACTTAATCAAGCTAAAGAAGAGGGATAACATGGATTTTCTTTTTGATTCATCTCTAGTTGTCTAGGCCATCATTGAGATATGTTAAGAATTAAGTTTCAACAAAGTTTGAGAAGTTTTGGTCAAATTTTTTATTTTTGGTTAATTCTGGCAATTTAGTTGCACAGAAGCGCAATGTGGCCATGTTGCGCTTCTTCTCAATGCACCCAAATGACAAGTGGATTACATGGATGGATATCCCTTGACCCCCACATCAGATATATGCACTTTCTTTGCCATGTTAGCTCACAATTTTGGAGAAAAAGTCAATAAACAAGTCATTTTTCATGTTTCTGCCTCTATTTTGGACCCCATGTTGCACTTCTGGAGTAGCCTTGGGAGATTTTTTTTTTTAGGTGTCATGGAGGTGGATTTTTGCAGGATTAAAGGTTTGATAGTCTTCTAGACATCCTAGGCTATTTACAACAACCCTCATTTCAACTTGAAGATGCACAAAAGTGACCAAAAAGGGCTCTACAAAGGCACACTGCGCTTCTATAAACCCACGTTGCGCTTCTAACTGGCAGGCTGCACTTCTGTTAGAAAGTCAAAATTTGAAGTTTTTTTAGGCAAACTAACTTTCACATGATGTAATTTGTCTTCCTAGGTTTTTTTATGATGTAATTGAATGTCATAATTATGGTTAATTTCATTTTCATGTAAATTTTATGGTAATTAATGCTTGTAAAAGTTAACTAAGCCAGTTAGGTCTAAATAGGGAGTTGGTTTCTAACCTCCCTAGTTTTTGGTATGGTTGGAGACATTCGTATAAACAGTTCCTATGATGTTGGATTCGACCCCTGAGAGGGGGAATGTATTTTTTCATATATATGTAGCCTGATCTAAGTCAAATAAAGGGTTGGACATTTGAGAGTCAAAAGCTTGGAGCTAGTGTACACAATATTTTTGCAGGAATAATATAGGCAGTTGCAACTATTATCTTTGGATTTTGTGTTATGGTTAGTGACTGTGTTTTTTCTCAGTTTTATCATTAGTTTGAATATTTATTTCTCTTTTCTACCATATCTATGCTTTCATGTGATCATCTCATGAGTTTTTAAGCATATTTCATAGTTTTATGCTTTGTTTTGATGAGATCTTCATGTTTATGTTTCATTTCTTCTGATAAATGAATTCATAATTTTATGCTCATTTTGATCCTCCCCTATTTCAACCCTATACCACAATGAAAACTCAAATATCTCACTGATCATACCTAGCTTGCCCTATTGTATCTCTGCAACTAATACTTTGAAACCATAACCTAGTTCCTAGTTCTATGACCCTAATCCAGAAAACCGTAAAAATCAAACCCTACTATGCTAAATAACTAGCCTAAAATGCTCATATTCTCCAGTCACTTCCATTAACTGTGAGATTTTTTTGAGAGAGCCCTCTCTGATTTGGTAGGGCTAGCTACCAAGTTCAAAGTTGGTTTGAGGTTACCTCCATGGTTTCCTTTCTTAGCCTTATGACACTAAGGAGTGCTAACATTTTTGGCATTGCTTCCAGGGAATGAGTTTCAAACCTTCCCTGGGTTTATTCTTACAAGTTCATTGAGGTCTAGGTCTGTAGGTGAGAAGTCCTAGCTTTCAAAGAAGGTTGATTCACTTTTTCAGAGCCAATGTAGATTTAGAAGAACAATGGCTTCCAAAAGGCATACGAGATCCAATCCAGATCCAAATCCTCCATCAATAGTTGATGACCCTGGAAAGATATTGAGAAAGAAAAGGTCACAAGTTGAAGAAGTCGAACAAGGCACACCCTCACTAGTAAGGTCTACATCGTTTCCTGTAGAATTGGTAGCTCTCCAAGATTTGTCTTTTGATATCAAATTCTAATTGTCTTTATTCAAATCCAAATTAGAGTCTTTCCTTTCAGAAAGCGTTTTTGATCCCTCTGAGTTTAAAACATATGTTTCATCTCTTGAGTCTCCATCTTCTGAGTTTGATAGGAAACTTTCGACATAATTTAATAAACTTTAGGATTTAGTTAATCTACTCCAATCAACCTTTGAAAAGGCTTATATCTAGTACCAAGAAGAGATTTTGTCTGCTTCTATATCAATTGTTATACCTCCTCATATAGTTTCTCCATCATCATCCACTATCAATCCATTGCTCCCTCTAAAGTCATCTCCTTCATCAAGACCTCTTGTTGTGACTACTGCACCACCTTCTAGAATAGTTATGGAAAGATTTTCTCCTTTAGCTTTACCTGCAAAAATCATTGCTTTACCTCAAAGTTATGGTCAGAGTTTTCTTTTGTTTGATGGGACAACAAAAGTCATAGCTAGGAAAAATTTAGATAAAGTGATTGATTTTATTGATCTTGAGGAAATTGATAATGAAGATGCCAAAATGCGCATTATAGCACAATTTTTTTTTTAGGAAGTCAAGAAATGGTTCCATTCCTTAACTGCTAATTCCATAACTACCTCCCAACATTTGATGGACCTATTCCTAGCAAAGTGGGAAGAGAAGAAGAACCCTCTTCAAATTTTGTCCGAGTTCAATGCTTTAAAGAGAAACACTAATGAATCTGTGCACGATTTCACAACCAGATTTAATTTGATATATAACTCTATCCCAAATAGTATTAAGCCTCCTCCTAGCTTGGCACTTCTTCATTACCCAAAATCTTTTGATCTAGATATGGCCTACCAGTTGACGGAGAGAAGTCCTTCCACTCTTGAATAAGTGAAAAGGAATGCAATAAGTGTTGAGTCGAATCTACTTATTAAGAAGTCAAAGACAAAGTTAGAAAGGGTCATCATAAAGAGGAGCCATCCACTTCATCGAAGGGTAAACTTGATACTTTTATCAAGACACCGGAGAAGATGATGAATAAGATGATTATCATAGAAAGACAAGTACAACCTCTAATCAGAAATCCCAATCACAAAGGTCAACAATAGCAACCCCAATTCAGGATTAAGCAAAGGGTGCATAGGGTCAAGATCAGCAAAGTTAGCAGCAGATCTATACTCCTTTTTAGAAAATTATACACACGGCCCTGAAGAGGAAGATGAAATCTCAGAGGATCAAATTCATTTTTTGGAGGAAGATCAACAACCTATTTTCTTGAATGAAGAGGATGAATTTTCTGAAGAACCGTATGTACCTAATGATCAACAATATTTTTTTCTAATGATGATATGTTGTTAGTACATATAGAGGATTATCAAAAAGGTTATCAAAATGACCTTAGCCAAGTGCAAAAGCAATATAGTCTGAGAAATAGAAATGTACTTGTAACTTCAAATCCGAAAAGGAAAAATTCTCAAAAAGATACAGAGAATAAAGAGATGGCCTCTGCAAATTAGAATAAGGAAAAAGAAGTTGTTGCTGCTAATTAGGGAAAAATTAATGAATCTTCTACTAGCACTAAGAAGAAAGACAAGGAGACTCAAGCTGGAGGACAAAGAAAAGATATCCCTATGAGAGAACAATCCGAGAAGAAGGACATGCCATCTAAAGAGCTAGAAAATCGTTTTTCTTTATTTAGTATTGAGAATGAAATTTCAAAACTTACAGTCTTAATTCCATTGACTGAATTAATTAAGAATAACCAGTACAAGTTCCTTGTAGCCAACATGTTTAAGGTTGATCAAATGTATGATATTGTGAATGTCATTGATGACCACCCCGAGCTTTTGTTTGGACCTGTCGTAGATGGTAACTTAGAAGATAGCGAAGTTCCTCCTTTTTACCTCAGTCTCAAAATCCATGAATTCGTTCTCCATAATGCTATGCTAGACTCCAGGTCTTCCCATAATCATATTCCCAAAGCCATCATGGATAATTTAGGATTGGATATTACCAAACCATTCCATTACCTTTACTCTTTTGAATCGGGAAGGGTTAAGTGTCTTGGTCTTATCAAAGATTCAGTGGTATCCTTAGATCAAATTCCAACAAAGAATGTTCTCATGGATGTTGTTGTAGCTGACATTCCCTTGAGATATGGAATGCTTCTCTCCCAATCGTGGGGAGCCAAACTTAAAGGCGCTTTGCAGCTATACTTTTCCTATGCTACTATACCAGTTTTTGGACAACTCAGAAAATTATATATGGAGAAAAAGATGAAGTACGTGATTAGTAGCAAGGAGAGACCCAATAATCACCCAATTCATGGTGTACATATAGATTTAGAGTCTTTTATTTTGTACATTGATGATTGTCTAGTTGAGTTAGAAAATCAGATAGAAGAAAAAGTAGAAATTCCAAAAATTTTAGATTGTGTCTGGGAAGTTTCCAATACAGAAGAACAGGAACAAGTACCAAACAGTTTCCCGTCAAGTGCAGTAGTTGAAAAGACAACAAAAATAGTAAATGAGACAGAGCCTATTGGTATAGTAGGTCATTCTCAAGCAAATAATCAAAATCAGTCATCCAAAATTGACCTTACTGATGAATAAAATGATTTATGGACAATGGATTTTGATGGAGCCTTAGGTAAGGAGGGAGATGGAGTTTGAATTTGGATTCATGGTCCTAAGAATCAATTGGCTAATATTCTTTGTAATGTTCAGTTGTGTTCCTATAAGCTAACATTTGAATGTTTTAACAATGGAGCAGAATATGAGGCTTTGGTAGCTAGTCTTAAAATACTCAAGAAAATTGGCGCTAAGAGGAATTCTATATATGTCGATTATGAGTTAGTAATAAAGCAAGTCAAAGGGGAATATCAGGCCAAGCATCCTAGAATACGAGAATACCATAATGCAGTATTAGATATTCTTAAAACCTTTCATGAATACACTTTATCATTGATCCCAAGAAACAACAATATCATTGTTGATTCCCTTGCCACTTCAACGAGTATGTTTAAAATTCTGGTATATCCCAACAAGAAGTATGAGATCAATGTTAAACATCGTCCTGCTATTCTGGACAACCTTTGATATTGGCAAGTTTTTCAAGATGAGAAACATATTAACATTTTTTTGCAGCTGGAAGAAGAGTTTGCTAGTTCTCAGATTGATGATCAGTTTTATGAAGATGACTAGGAAATTCATGCAATTGATTTAGAGGTACTAGAGTTGAAGAATAACTCAATTCCAAGAGGTCTAGTACCCCTAGAGGAGTTGTTTGATCATGATGATGTTCCATAGAAACCAAAAATGATGCCAACTGAAGCAGGAGTAGAAGATCTTGATATTGGCATGCCTGAGAAGCCACGAATGGTTAAGATATCAAAATATTTGAGTCCCGAAATGGAAGGTAAATATGCATCACTCATGACCGAATTTGTTGATGTTTTTGCATGGGATTACACTAATATGAAAGTTTATGATGAGTGCATAATTCAGCATACCATCCCCATAAATCTTGATCAGAAGCCTTTCTGTTAGAAGCTTAGAAGGATGAATCCTAAGTTGTTTCCCTCTATTGAAAAGGAACTAAATAGGTTGTATACCACTGGTATTATTGTCCCTCTCAGTTTGTCTAGTTGGATGTCAAATCTAGTACCGATAAGAAATAAGATAGGTGAGATCTAGTTGCGTATTTACTTCTGCAATTTAAATAAAGTATCATTGAAAGACAAATATCCAATTCCAAATATGGATCATATCCTATAGAGGGTGGTTGGTTCTTCTAGGATGCCATTGTTAGATGGGTATTTAGGGTGCAATCAAATATTGGTTCACCCAGATGACCAAGAAAAGAGAACTTTCATGACACCCTCACATACTTTCATGTATGTTAAGATTCCCTTTGGATTGAAGAATGCAGGAGCAAATTTTCAGTGAGCTAGGGACATCACACTTGCCAATCAGAAGGATGTATTTTTGGTCATTTATGTTGATGATATAATAGATTTCTCCAATACGGATGAAGAGCAATTGCAACATTTAAGGACAGTCTTCCAAAGGTGTAGAAAATTTGGCATCTCACTGAATCTAAAAAAAAGTTTATTTGCAATGGAGGAGAGAAAATTGCTCTATGATATCATATCTAAAGATGGCATCCGAGTAGATCCTTCAAGGATTGAGGCAATTCAAAAACTGGATTTTCCTAGAAATAAGAAGGAGATTCAATCATTCAATGGTAAGATCAATTTTTGAGGAGGTTTATTCCTAACCTTGATGAACATTTAAGGGAAATTACTAACTTGCTGAAGAAAAGAAGTGAAGTGAAATGGTACAAGAAGGCAAGAAAATCATTCAATCAAGTCAAGTTTTCATTGTCCCATGCTCCTATCCTCATGAGCCTAGATTATACACTTGATTTTATCATCTTATCCTTTGCTTCTGAACATACATTGGTTGTTTTCCTCATGCAAAAGAAAGATCAGAAAACAAAGCAAATGATTGCCTTATTTAGTATAAAAATAAGGGATGTGGCTCTTAAATATAACATCATTGAAAAGTAGGCATTGACATTAGTTAAAGCTCTGAAAGAATTCTGAGTTTTCATTCCCATATTCTTGCTTATGTTCTAAATGTTTTTGTCAAGGATGTGTTAATGCAGAATGATCCTGAAGGCAAACGTGGTAAGTGGATAACTGCTATGCTGGAGTATGACCCATAGATCAGACCTATAAAGCTAGTCAAAGGACGGGGTTTGGCTAAGCTCATGGTGGAGTCTAACTTACATGCCTTGGACATCAACCTTATTTTTGCACTTTCCGAGGAGTAGGTGGCTGATTCATTTCCTTAGGTATCTCAAATTTTTACTTCATCACCATGGTATTTAGATATAGTTTATGTGTTGCAACATTTGAATGCTCCACCAAGTGTATCCAAGAGTAAAGGTAGATCATTGAAACTGAAGGCTCTAAAGTATTGTATTCTTGATAGTGCTTTATATTGGAAGGATCCAGGTGGGGTTTTATTGAATTGTTTGGTAGAGAGTGAAGTTAAAGAAGTGATGAATGATTTCCATAAAGGTGATTGTGGTGGTCATCTTTTCTGGAAAACTACAACTAATAAGATATTGAGGGCTAGTTTCTATTGGCGGAGTTTGTTTTTTGATGTGTACAAAATAGTCATGAGCTATCATGAGTGCCAAATTTTTTAGGGAAAGAGAAAGTTGTTACCGCTGCCCTTGCAACCAATTTCAATCCAAGCACACTTTTAGCAGTGGGGGCTTGACTTCATCGGTGATATTCATCCTCCATCTACTGCTCAACATAAGTGGATACTTACTGCCACAGACTATTTCATGAAATGGATTGAGGCCATTCCCACGAGACAAGCTATAGATGCAGTAATCATGCAGTTCATGGAGAGTAATATTATGTCCTGTTTTGGCTACCCAAAAAAAATCATTATTGATAAAGTAGCAACTTTCAAATCCAAAAAGATGCTATATTTTTGTGATAAGTATCACATAACACTTGGGTATTCGACAACATATTACCCTCAAGGCAATGGGCTGGCAGAATCATCGAACAAGTCACTGGTGAACATAATCAAGAAGATGTTGGAAGAGAACAAAAGGAAATGGCATAAAAAGTTAATCAACTCTCTATGGACAGACAGAGTGAGAAAAAAGAAATCTATTGACATGTCTCCTTTCCAGCTAGTCTATGGTGTAGATATGGTGTTTCCAACTTCCCTAGCAGTGCCGGTGATGAAAATATTATAATAGGTTTACAATGAGACAAATGATATTCAACAGAGAATTAATCAAATGATCCACTTGCAATAGTCTAGGGAAGAAGTTTTCTAGAATATTTCGATGCTCGAGGAGAAGATTAAGAAGATTTATGATAAGAAAACAAAGGTTGATGATTTCAAATTAGGAGATGTGTTCTTCAATGGGATACTCAGAATGAAGATAAAGGAAAGCATGGTAAGTTCGAAAACATGTGGAAAGGACCCTACAAGATTTCAGCATTCAGAGGGAAAAATGCTTACTTGTTAGAAGATCGTGATGGGAAAGAACTTCCAGGAGGACTAGTGAATGGTGGACTCCTCAAACATTATTTCAACTAGTCTTACACAAAAATTTTCATTTCCATTGTAAATAAAAATTTTATTTTGCTGTCAAAGAGTGAAGGAGTTGTCAAAGAAGTTTGAAGCCAGAGGAAAAGGCCATAAGGCTTCTCTGATCAGCTATTGTTTTCTTTCTAAAGTTGTAAAGTCAGTTTTTTTTTTTTCTGTCAAGTCAAGTCAGTTTCAATTTTTCTTAATTTTAGTCAGTCAGTCATTTGAGTGTCAATTGTTTTATTTTGAATCCATTGCCCAATGGATGAGGCTACCCAGTCTATGATGTTCTTGACACCTCCTAAAGGAGCTACCATCCCCAGTTGGAGCTAATGTTAGTGTCTATGAGTAACTAGTGATCAAATATACTCTTTCAATGTCAGCTGATAGGGTCTTAGGTCAAATTGTTATAGTTTCAAATATAGTTTTCAAATAAAATTTGATCATTTGTCAGTGTCTAGGTATTATTACTACTCCCTCGATTTTCAAAATCATAAAATTCCATCATGGTCATGTCATCACTCCTTGTGATATGGCATCAAAAGAGTGTCTTGGTCATTGCTTTCGTCATAAAATCATAATCATGCAAATTGTAAGGGTTCAACATTCCAAATCATGAGTTTACATATGCATTTGGTGTCACCATTAGGTCATATAATCAATGAGTCCTATAAGAGCCATGTTATCACTATAGTCACCATCGTGGGAGTAGTAACTAGGGGAAAAGTGTTCAAAGAGATTTAAAAGGTTCATTTACCCTACAGGGAGATGTAATATTGCATAATAAAGTTAAAAAGTTGCAGTACACTACCACATTTCATCATTCCTCAAAAGGCATATGTGATGTCATACCACCACCTAAGCAAAAAATTGACTTTTGAGTTATAAAAAGACCATCCAAGCAATTTAATTCTCCATTTCATCTTCATTGAGCACATCTCCATCATCGAGCTTCATCTCATCCAACAGGGTATCAAATGTATTCATTAAAGCCCTTGCCTACCTAACTCACTGCACTTTTGGTGCCTTCACTGCGTTTTTGAAAAAGGAGGCAAATCTAAGCATCCAAAGGGCTTCATTCAACATTCAAAAGGCTCCAGGGACTCCAAATGAAGTAATTTAGCCTTTACTACCTCTCTCATGCAATCACTTCCCTAAAAACTCATTGCAAATCCCTCTCCCAGGGCTTCACTAAGCTTTTGGTTTCTCTAATTTTTGCTTCATATCAATCATAAAATACCTAGTTGTCCTACTCTATCATCCTCATACACACCTTATATACCTCCCCCAACCATTTGCCATAACAATTCCCTTCATCTCCCCCATTTTCCCCACAAACCCTAGCCCACATAGCTTTTTGCAGATTTCTGGGTTAGGAACGTGTTTTTGAGTTTTTCCATATTACCCTCACCCATTTCAAGGGATTCCACTTCCCTAGCTTCCCTAACAGGTACCCATACCCCTTAGAATTTTCCAACAAATTTCCCTAATCCCTATCCCCTCCATTCCCTTCCCTAAACTTGCAGCCCCATTTTCCCCTGTTTTGTCAAATTCCACCAGGCTTTCTTTTTCTCCTACCAAACCTAGGATTTTGTCAAGCAAAATGAAACCATGGATAGTGAGAAGAAGAAGTACAATAAGGGGGTCCTGTATCTATATTTGAGGCATCCAATATGAAATAGATCAATTCTTCATCATTCATTAAGAAATCATTTGAAGATGTTGGTTGCCTAGGGTTTTGTGAAATAATAAAAGAGGTGGGCTGCCTTACTAAGTTGACCAACCTCTTTGCCACCAATTGCAGGAGGGATAAGACCACAATAGTAGGGATTTAATTCATCATATCAACATATTCCATAGATTCATACACAAGTATCCCTAACCATGGAGAGACTTGGTTTAAAGGGATGGATTTGGACATTCAAAATTACAAGGTCTTCTTGAAACCACACTATAAAGATGCTTCCACACACAATTTTCCTTCTAGACAATTGTTAGATAGACATGTTCCATTGATGAATATGATCATGAAATACTTTACATGTGAAGGGAGGTTTTCAAGGTTGTATCAGTATCACATAAGGTTGTTGATGCATTTCACTGCCATCAAACCATTAAACCTACCCCACTACTACCTTAGGAGCTTAGTGAAGATGATTGAGAAAGTTCAAAGAAAAGGGAAAGATCACCAAGAGAGTTTGTTTCATCATGGTTTGGTCAAATTCATTTTCCTTCATCAGCTTTCACATGTTAATATGTCATGGCATACATTCATGCAATCAACTGCCTTTATGCCTACCATTAGTCAACCTACCAGTCAAAGCACTTCATCAACACCATCAAGGCCATAGGAGGTTGGCTCATCCAACAAGTTTTCAGTTAGAAAGACAGCTAGGGTAGAGATCACATAGACCTACAAGAAGGGGAAAATATTGGTTTTTTCCCCTGAGATCACTAAAGAGGTGTCTACACCTATAACTTTGACTAGGTCAAAAACTAGACAATTGCCCAAGGAAACTATAGTTGAGAAAGTTCAAGGATAAATGGAGAAGTCACCTAGGCATGAAACTAAATCACCCTTGCCATAATATGAGGAGGATATGCCTCATGAGAAAGAGACGTTGGACCATGGAGATAGATCAAATGTAGAAATTATCAAGGAGCAGCAAGCATAAGTACAAGAACTAAAAGATGATCTTGCCCAAGCAAATTACATGGTGGCCTTCTTGAAACAATAAAATAGAATTTTGAACGTGAGCTTAATGAAACATAATACTCAGAAGGCCAACAAGGCAAAGGACAAAGGTAAAACACTTATTGGTTTAGAAGAGCAGGTTGAAGACAAGGAGCCGTCTCCTTCATCAGTACAAAAAGACCCTATTGACCCTATAGCTACAAGAATTGGTAAGGATAGGGAATATTAGCTTGAGAAGGTCAATGAGCACTTGGAGAAGCTCATGAGAAAGGAAAACAAAGCTACAACCCTTCAGTGACACATGGCTAGAAATTACTACACCAGGAACTGTATTTCCAAAATTAGGGTTAGAAGCATGAAAAGGAGACTTAAGAAAACCCTAATCCAGCTAAAGAAGAGGGATAACTTGGATTTTCTTGTTGACACATTTCTAGTTGTCTAGGCCATCACTGAGAGATGATAAGAATGAAGTTTCAACAAATTTTGAGAAGTTTTGGTTAATTTTGGCAATTTAGTTGCACAGAAGTGCAGTGTGGCCACTGTGTGCTTCTTATCAGTGCACCCAAATGACAAGTGTATTACATGGATGGATATCCCTTGACCCCCACATCACATATATGCACTTTCTTTACCATGTCAGCTCACAATTTTGGAGAAAAAGTCAATAAACAGGTCATTTTTCATGTTTCTGCCTCCTTTTTGGACCACACGATGTGCTTCTGGAGTAGCCTTGGGATATTTGATTTTTAGGTGTCATGGAGATGGATTTTTGTAGGATTAAAGGATTAGTAGTATTATAGACATCCTAGTCTATTTACACAAACCCTCATTTCAACTTGAAGGTGCAAAAAAGTGACCAAAAAGGGCTCTACAAAGGCACGTTGCACTTCTACAAACCCACGTTGCGCTTCTAATAGGCACAATGCACTTCTGTCAAAAAGTCAAAATTCAATTTTTTCTATGGAAAAGTCACTTTCACATGATGTAATTTGTGTTCCTAGGTGTTTTTATGATGTAATTGAATTTCATAATGATGGTTAAGGTCATTTGCATGTAAATTTTATGGTAATTAATGCTTGTAAAAGTCAACTAAGTAAGCTAGGTCTAAACAGGGAGTTGGTTTCTAACCTCCGTAGTTTTTGGTATGGTTGGAGAAATTTATGTAAACAGTTCCTATGATGTTGTATTCGACCCCTAAGAGGGGGAATGTATTTTTTCATCTATATGTAGCCTGATCTAAGTCAAATGAAGGGTTGGACATTTGAGAATGAGAAGCTTGGAGTTAGTGTACACCATATTTTTGCAGGAATAATACAGGGAGTTGCAACTATTATCTTGGGATTCTTGTGTTATGTTAGTGATAGTGTATTTACTCAGTTTTATCACCAGTTCAAATATTTATTTCTCTTTTCTACCATATCTATGCTTTCATGTGATCATCTCATGAGTTTTTAAGCAGATTTCATAGTTTTACACTATGTTTTGATGATATCTTCATGTTTATGTTCCATTTCTTCTTATAAATGAATTCATAAGTTTATGCTCATTTTGATCCTCCCCTATTTCAACCCTATACCACAATGATGACTCAAATATGTCACTGATCATACCTACATTGTCCCATTGTATCTCTGCAATTGATGTTTCGAAACCCTGACCTAGTTCCTAGATCTATGACCCTGATCCAACAAACCCAAAAAATGAAACCCTAGTGTGCTAAATACCTAGCCTAAAATCCTCATATTCTCCAGTCACTTCCATTGGTTGTGAGATTGTTTTTAGAGAGAGCCCTCTCTGATTTGGTAGGGTTAGCTACCAAGTCCAAAGTTGGTTTGAGGTTACCTCCTTGGTTTCCTTTCTCAGCCTTGGCACACTGAGAAGTACTAACAAAGGCAAAGACATCTAGGAACTCATGAAAAAGGGCTCGATAAGTCTCGATCTCATATGGAAAAAAATATGCTCCAATGTGTATTTTTTTTACAACACCTGGCTTAATGGAAATATAAAGAGGTATTTTATCTTTGATATTTGAAAGGTTCTTTTCCAAATCAACCTCATGAATAGACACTGAATTCGTAGAGAGTTTGATAGAATTGGGTGAGTATACATCACTAAGACTATCCTTAATGGAATCAAGTAAGGAGGAATGATGGTGATGTTTGTACCATGGTGCATCATTCGACATCATGATCTCCATGATGCTTTCATTGGTAGGGAATACACGCAAGAAATTATTAGAAGAAGTACTGTAATCAAATGATCTGTCTAACCAATGAATCGAATCATATGAAGAAACCGCACAAGTCGAATAAATGGCTTCGTAATCTAGCTCAATGGGGCTTATCAACATTCAGTCACGAAAACTTTGGATATCCATTTCATCTTGTACAATCCATAGATCAGCCAGGATGGTTTTAGACAATATCATGTTGATACAAGCTAATCGAAGATGAGTTGTCGGGAAGGAGAGGAGGAAGGAGCGAAAAGGTTCCCATAAGTGAATAATCCTTCAACAATCCAACTTCAACATGAAAATATGACTATAGAGTTTCCCCTACAAGAGGGACACTTCCAATAAAATGTGAATCGAAGGTAAAACAATGAGTTGGTCTATGGCTACAATCCCACCTTTATGAGGAAAGACGATCATACAAATTAAAGTCAAAATGAAAGAAACCATGGCATAAACCCATGTACATCCCAATAGAAAATTGTAATTGAGAGGTCCTTCAATAAATTCAACTTCTATGGACACAATTTCCCCCCCAATTCAACTTGCAGGGAGTTCAAAATCGCACAAGGTTTGTATGTTCTCTTGTTAAAGGATTTGAAGGAGGTAGTTGAATTACTCAGTTGAGGAGAACCAATCACATTCCAGTAAGACATGGACATAATGCAAGTTTATGCTCCCTCATCCACGATAGAACGATGAATATTATTACCACGAATGATGACTTGGATTATAAAATCTAATTGAGCTAGAAGTCGAGGGGTATAGTTTTCATGAGAGAAAACAACGAGGTTGGAATCCAATGGATCCACACATTCGATAACTGAAAGCAAAGCCTTCTTTTGGGTAGGGAAGTTTTGCACCACCTCAAGAGTTGACATAGTTAATGGATGTTGAGCCAAGTCTTCAACAACATTATAATTTTAAGCGGCTCTTGCAAGAGGGTTGAAATCATAATTATGAATAACGCCCTTCGAGGGTTTAATAGTCAATTCGGTACAAATCAATGATGGATTAGGATCTGACGAGGATGGTGCCGAATTGGTAGATTGATCAGTATCCTAACCATTAGGTGTATTCACATTACCATAATCCTTGTTTCGAGTAGTTATCAAATCATCAAATCTCAGCTTTGAGGAGGAAAACATCAAAACCGTGTTAGAGGAAGATGGGTCCCGTGCAACCATATGAGTCTCTTGATTAGGAAACATGCCAGTTAACACTGCAGGAGAAGTGGAGGACTTAAGAAATTGATTCACTTCGACGTGGTGAGGACAGTCATGTGTAAATTTTTCCTCCTAACAAATCAAGGAAGGATATCGAGGCTTTTGTTTCTCATCAGAATACTGATTTGTTTGTCTATCCTGTAGAGAGGGATATTTCTTTTTCTGAACATTTACTTTCTTCTTGCTTCCAGGTTGTTGTTGAGACTTGCCTTTATCAAATGAAATGGCATTTATCTAAAAAATAGAAATCGTAGGAGGATGGGATTAAGGGTTTTGAGCAGATGTGGGTGGATAAATAAAAGATGGTTTACTCACCATCTGTGAGATGGTAGAATCAATAATTCCATCAACAACATGAGATTCTTTACTAGGCCGAGGAGGACCAAAATTGAAAGGTCTCAAAGTATTTGGTATCTTATCATAGAGCGTGTTAGATTGGGTTGTAAACTAGATCTAGATATTGTGCATAAAATTACTTGTTCTTTAGTGACGAGTCCTCCTTTGGCCACAGGCTTCTTTTATGGGTACCAATAGAGATTTGGTAAACCATTCTACAAATGAGTGAGTGGGAACATAATTTTTGTCCAATTGGCAATGACGCCTCCACTCATGAATGTGATCTGAAATGTAAGTGGAATCAAATTGTTTGAAGTTGTTTAAAAGTTTTGTTCCAGTGTCATATCTAATGGGAAACTAGAAGTGCATGAGGAAGGTGGTGGATAAAGAGCTGAAATCATGGAATGAAGCTCTAGGTAACTCAATATACCATTTATAAGTGGTACCCATAAGCGTTCTTTGGAAAAGAAGAAGTTGAATAGAATCATCGTTAAGGGAGTTTGATGAACACCATAGATGATATGTCATGACATGCGTTGAAGGGTTTTCTCTTGGATTCCCATTGAATTTAGGGATATTAGAAGGAAATTTGGTAGGAATAATCAGCCACCAAGATGAATGAGAAATGGGGTTGTTGGTGAGCCAAGTCAAATCTGGAAACTCAAGAGTGGCCACGAAACAAAACTGTCAATTAAAGTCCAATGGGGGATGACCTGGATATGAAGGAATAACATGGGAAATAGGAATTTTCATTCCTATATAAAGAGGGTTATGGTAATAAGGAACCTGGATACCAGAATAAGGACGATTCTGATAACCATAATACAAATGACCTTGTTAACCATGCCTAGGGTAACCATGAATTTGTTGGCCTTGAAAAGGCACCTGAGGAATATTTTGATTAGGTCTATATTATTTCCCGATGAGGGTTTGCATTGCTCCATGATAAAGAGGGTTTGATTGAGGCTGTGCCATGCCATACATGGTCTTCCCTAGTGAATTTGAGGAATACCTTGTGCAAGCGATTGAGATTGCAAAGGACCTTGTGAAGGATGAGTAAGTGAGACCTTAGAGGCACCAGATTCTGAAGGAATGGGTTTAGATGTGATCAAAGCCTGTACAAGTTGAGTCACATGAATTTGAGATTTTTTAGGTACAAATTGAGGAATAGGAACTTGATATGAAGATGACACATGTTGGGAAACAATCAATGAGCCCAACATTGAACCAGGCTGAACAAACAAAGTAGGTTTCCAAACACTAGCAACCATCCCAAGATAAGGAGGAATATAAGAAGGCTAGTTTCCAATTTGAGGGATACCAACAACAGGTTACCCCCTACCAAAGGGGGAGGAGATGATGGAGGAAATTCCCCCCCATGTGGAGGGTACCCAACATAAGCATAGTCAGGTTGTTGAAGAGGACCTTTCCCACTAACATGAGGGCCAACCTATTGTTCAATTGTCAGTATAGGAGGAAGAGAAGGAGCAAGTTGAGTAGCACTCATAAGAACAATGTCAGATGGAATTCCCAAAGTGGAAGACATAGGGGATGTCCATAAACTGGAAGATGCACCAAAAAAGGTACAAGATAAGGACCGATAACCTGGTCGGCCTGATGAGACACCATATAGATGTGCCTCTGGTGATGTCGAAAACATAGATGTGGAAGAGACAATTGGTGTTTCAACCATAGCAATAGACATAGGCTAGGAATCCATATCGATTCCAGTCATGGTTAATAATCCTGATTTATATTTCCATGTGAAATTTGCGGGTGAGTCAAAAGAACTAAGTAAAGGAGTTTGTACAAGATGTGGAGGAGAAAGAAGAGGATGTGTTGGATAAAGGGAAAGTCCCTCCAAATGAGTAGGAGTACAAGGATGAGGATCTTCTTGTGGTATCTCCTTGATACCCACAAGTCCACGTGGAAATGGTTCACCATCGGTGCCGAGATGTACGGTAGGTGGATCTATCTAAGATAAAGGAAGAGAGAATGCAATACCTAAAGTAACAGGTAAAGATGATTGAGGCTCCTCAAGTTCGATGACCTTAGGAATTAAAGTTTCTAACTCAGGAAGGTCAGGTTCTATAACCTCAGGAAACAAAGTTTCAGGTAGTTCAATATCGATTGTGTCAGTTTCACTGAAAAATGTAGATGTAACCTCAGGTTTGGTACTCAAGGGGACACATGATTCTGGTGGATCAATATGAGGAGGAGGGCCAGAAGTAGTTCCCAAAGTTCTCGATTCGGTAGCCTGCATGTTTTTATGCTTCTTACAAAAACCAGAAGTAGCCTCTAGTGGAAGAGGAGGATTATTTTTCATTCTACGCAAAAGACAGAGTGGGGGATCTTGTTGTTCCATGTTGGATAATAAATTTTATTAACACAAAAAGAAATAAATAAAAAAGAGAGTAATCTAGGCATAAAGGAGTACCAAGCAAATGTGAACTACAATATACACCATGGTGAACCACAGACTTAACGTACAACAGCCAACTGGGAATGTTGTGTTTGGTGTATCACAATATACAAAGTGACAAACTTGATTACCTATGGATGGATAGAAACCTAGTGGGGACTCCCAAAATATACTCGATAGTACATGGGAGTTAGTCCGTAGTAGTATTGTCTAATGTGTAATCGTTCGATGAGAGCATTCCCATATACTTTACATTCGTGGAGCGCCACCAATATACCCAAATGTATGTGTAGAACGATCCTATACACTCACATATGTGGAATGAGATTTCACCCCTGAGATACAATGCTAGAAAATAATTACAAATCCTATGTTTAACGACGCCAAAACACTTATCTAGCCTAGACCTCTGTGTGTTTGTGTTATTGTTACAAATTCTCCTTAGTTTGATTCAACAAATTTTAAGTTTATCTTGAATTACGTTTTATGGCTCACCATGAATTCACCTGAATTCCCTAAAATTCAAATCTAGCATGAGGAAATGGAATCTTTCTCTTCAATGAAAATCTAGCTAAGCAAGGGAAGAGAAAAAGAGTATGTAGCATGGAAAATGCAGCAAACAAAATGCACAATGCAATTCCCTTTTCATGCAACTATTCCTAAATCAAAGTAGATGAAAAAACCCTAAATTCCAATGCAATATTTTTTCTTTTTGCCACACTTAATTTTTGAAAATGAGGAAAACTAAGATTTAGTGTCTAATCATTGATTTAAATGCACTTTTCGAAATTAGGACTAGAACAACAATTCATCCAAGCGATCAATGATCAAACGAAACAAAGAATAAACGAAACTAATTCTTACCAAAGGAAATCACACACAAATCCAAACCAAATGGAGGCTTTAGAGAGACCACAAGATACCCAAGACTCAGGGAAGGTTAGCTAGAAGTAGGCTGATTAAAGCAACATTGAGCATAAAAGGAAAATTTTGTGCAAAAACAAGGATCAACGCAGGTGCAGAAGAGGCACCAATGCTTTGTAATATAGTCACAAAGAGGGCCTAGGTGGGGTGTAACACTCTGCTAGTAGACCAAAGGGTGCGTTTGTCTAGGGGAAGAGGATTTTGACACAAAAATTGTAAATAAGACTCAATGAAGTCACTTCCTAGGTTTGTTCTTGGCTCATTAAAGCAACAAAGGTCTATGAAAGAGGTAAATAAAACACAATCAAGAAAGAAACCACGAAGGGAATACACCAATCCCCAGTATGATCACCAATTTTTTATGCAAGATTTATGACTGCGGACAGAAATATCTCCCCTAGGCCTGGTGGATTGGCCTAGAACAATAGAAAGACAAATGACTCAATGTTTTCCTTAAAGTAAGTAGATGAATGGATGAAACCTACTTGGAATTTGTCGTACGTTTCACTCCTTTGTCTTCAATGCTCCAATCCTAGCTCCAATTGCCAAAATAGAACCTCCACAACGAGACAACACAAGACATGAAACTACAAGATCTATGTAACATCATCTATCTACCTTATTCAGCATATCAACATGGTATTGGAATACATGAAATAATGACATCACATATAGGAAAACAAAGAACTCTTTGTATTGATATAAATGGAGTGAGTTACAACCATAAATAGGTGTTGATATTGTAGAAGAGCTCCTCCAAGTTGTTAACTTGTCCTTCCTTTGTCACAAAGTTCACCTCCAATCACCCTAAATGCATGAAAAGATAACTCTCACAACAACAACGTAAGGTTAGAATCACTCTCCAAAATCCAACTCCTTGTATATGGAAGGTTGTAAATATATAGAAGAGCAAGGTAAGTTGGGATTTCTTATCCTTTTACCAATCTTGGGATTGAGATCCAATCTTGATGGGAGGATGAGATCTAAGGATAAGGGATGGAAACTCCAAGGTAGGATAGGATAGGATCTAAATGTTTTATCTGAGGTAAATGGTTACAACATATCTTGGAAGCTTCTGAAAATGGAGGCTTCGGGATTCTCTCTCTTTTTCCTGAATTTCTAGAACCAACGTAGGTGCAAAGGGGAGAAATTTGTAGGTGATCAATGCATGAAAGAGTGGAGAAACATATAGTTGAATGCAAATCAGCAAGAGTCCAGGGAGTGTTGGTCCTAAAACTGGCTTAGATGATGTAGTTTTGGGAAAAAAATTTGGGGAATGAGAGAGTCATGAATAAGGATTTGTGCAATGATGATGTAAACGGGGAATATGATGTTGATTCATCCCATTAGGAGGTCTATTGGTCAGATGTGACAAAATGACCTATAACAGGTGGATCCAAGGTCACATATTTTATAGAGGTGTCTTTCCACTTGATGGTGACTTCCTTGACCATGCGACTGCAGAGATGTCTTTCACGAGTATCGAGGGTCTATTCTGGTTGGAGCCAAAGTGAGCCTTCCTCATCCAATTCAGGTCGACTTGTTTGAACTCTGCAATTTTTTGCCACCAATCTCTTGAGGCATGATACATGGAATACCAAATGGATTTTTGAAGTAGGTGGTAAGGCCAGTTTGTAGGTGACTACCCCGATGCGCTGAAGTATCTGAGAAGGAAAATAGAATTTTGGTGTTGATTTATAATACCCATTTTCTTTGATATATGTTTACTTATATGGTCATAGCCACAAAAATACTTGATCCCCTTCTTGAAATGGGTGCTCAGAATGATGTTGGTCAACCTGTTGCTTCATTTGGTTCTTAGCTTGATGTAGATTATCTTTGAGATGAGCAATCATGGCAGCATGGTTGTATAGGATTTGATCAACTACCTATACTTTAAAACATCCAGGGATATAAGAAACATGTGAAGGTGGGATTTGGCCATAAATTTCCTCATATGGAGTCATCTTGGTGGATTCATGGTAGTTAGTATTATACCACCATTCAGCTAAAGGTAGTCATTGTACCCATTGATGTTGGTTGTATATAGTGAAGCACCTTAGATAGGTCTTGAAACATTTGTTGACTACTTCTGTTTGACCATCGGTTTGGGGATGATAAGCGGTACTTATTTGGAGTTGCATGCCCTGTAGCTTGAAAAGTTCCTGCCAAAATTTGCTGGTGAAATTGGGGTCGTGATCAGACACAAAGGAAGTCGGCATGCCATGAAATTTGAAGATTTGATCCAAGAAAACTTGAGCCACCAAAGTCAGGGTAAATGGTTGTGGTAGAGTGCAAAAATGAGTATATTTATAAATTCTATCAACAACTGCCATAATGACGGATTTTTTGATTGACTTTGGGAGACTAGTGATGAAATCTGTGGAAACATTCATCTAGACATAAGAAGAGAGTGGAAAGGATTGTAAGGTTCCCAGTAAGCTGACTATTTCCCCTTTGTTTCTTTGGCACACATCACTTTCAACTACAAAAGTAAGAATGCCATTTTTCATGCCAGTCTCAAAGAAAGATGTAACACCCTCCTCCCGCATCAACCCAAGAAACTGGCCAACCAGGGTAAACATGTGACGAGATGCCACTATGATATGATTTAACCTCATAAATCACATTAAGGAGGTGGAACTGATAGAAACACACCATATAAACCTTCAACATTAACATTAGGACCCTCAAGAACCAAGCCAACCTTTCTGCATGTTGTACCTGTTTCTCATATGCAGTCCTTGGTTGCAAAAACTATGCCAGGAAATCAACTCAGCTAGCCTTTAGGTTCAAGTTAGCCCTTGAACGAGAGGGGGCTCCCTCAATGGTTACGAGGCTTTGTTTAACATTGTTAACCTATCACTGAAAAACAACCTTTGAAGCATAATGGCTAGATTTATGGTTTTAATTGGGGGTGGTTGGCGATCAATGACAATCTCTATCCATGATTAAAGGCCTCTCTCATAGGGTTCCTTCAGAACGTGTCAGCTTCTAGCCTGACATAATGACCTAGCTTATCAAGGATTATGATAGAACAATGTAAGGAGATTCCTAATAAAAAATAAATTAGATAGACTTCTTAACAACTAGGGAAATTTTGATGCGTGTAGAAGATTTCTAGAACCCAGCAAAATATATTCAAAGGAAACTTAAGGTCAAACTGAAACCAATTCTAAGAGGAGCTATTTCGGATAGACAGTCCAATAAGCTAATATCTTTTAGTGGCTATGATTTTACAAGGGATTTCAGAGAGATTAACACATAATCTACACTTACCCACACCTTCATATAAATGCTTTGAACATGTGTAGAAATAAGATATGAAACACTAGAAAGACATACTAGAAAACACAAAATCCTGTCAAACTGGAGCCGGAATGATTTCATTAGAAATACTATAACAGAAGCTATTACAAAGTGAAGAGCCTTGGCATCAAAATCCCACACATATTACTTCAATTTATGAAGTATTTATACAATTTCCCAACAAAATATCTTGATAAAAATATCAATAGCTATTACAAATATTTGAAAATTGTATTACAAAAATATAACACAAATAAAAGTAACTAAAACTATTTGAAGAGTTATGGTACTATCCATGAGGATTTCTATTGATAAATAAGATCAATCGAATTTGATTGCAACTCATATTTGATGAGGTGGCCTCCAAGTCACTAACTGTCTTTGAGCTTTTTCCTCTCGAAATTCTGAAAAATAGGGTCTTGTAATACCTTTGTTTTTCCAAGACCATAATATCTGTTAGTAAACTAAGAGAGGGTTTGGTAAATGATGATGTTGGCAACAAAAACCTCTTTCAGGCTTTGAAAATTAATTTCCACCTGCTCGGAAACCGCATTTGTAAACACTGACTAAAAACAAGAAAATTCGGGAAAAGATGCCTGTAAAGATTCATCCGAATATCCCAAACCATAACTTCTATTACAAAACTAAGAGAGGTTTTGGTAGGTTAGAATATAAGGAACAGAAAGATCCTCTATTTTACCACAATTTATTTCTTATTATCCACCATATACTCTTCAAAAAGGTGACTGAAACATGAAATTTATGGAAAATATGCCTTTAAAGAATCATTAGCATCTCTCAATTCATAATAGTTGTTAGAAAAATGAGAGAGGTTTTTGTAAAATAGAATATTAGAAATAAAAACCTCTGTTAGTTTCTGAAAATACATTCTCATTTGTTTGTAAGAAATATTTTAGATTATTGTTCTATATAGGGAGAAAACATAATTTTAACTGACCATGGTGTTGGAAATAATACTGAGGGGGGTGAATCGGTATTAGCAAGTCAATAATTTTTATTTCCATAATCAGATATATATACACTGCTTCAGTTAATGGAACTTGCGTGTATACACAACTGTGGTTAAGGCAACTAGCGTATATACTGCAAACTTAAGATTCAATTAATTCATCATATGTTGATCTTTAATCAATGCATCAGAACCATATAAATAGTAACTAGGTGCATTAAAAACAGAATAGACAATCACACACATGAACACAATATATAAGGTGGAAATCCAATGTGGGTGAAAACCACCTGCTGCAATCGTCTCTATCTTCTTTTTAATAATAAGAAACTTCTTTTTACAATTTTTGTACTGGTGCAGACTTATACTAGTATGCAAGCTTCTACTCGCAAAAGGCTACAACCTTCTCTCGTTCTCTAGCTTCTCCTGGAAGGGAACTACAACCCCCTAGCTCTTGTACTAGCTGATATGTTTACTAGTACATAGGTGCCTGCCTACAGAAGGCTACAACCTTCTCTTTTCTTCGAGGGACCACGTTTTATAAATTTTCAGATTGGATCCATCAATAACATCATTCAATCATCAAATATATCTACATCAACCAATTTCATTTTCACAACTGAACCAATCAATCACTTTGACAACCCTTCAATATGATCTTTCAGAATGTTTTAACCAGAATACAGTAACGATAACCCAAGCCAGAACCCAAAACACTGCAACAACAAATAGAAGCAGCTAAAACATATTTTACAAGGTATATGCTACTTCCTTGTGTCGAACCTCTGTGCATACACTCCTTTCTCAAGGCAAACCTGCGTACAGATCTGCAAATCAAAATTAAGATGTATATGTTGTTTTGATATGCAGAACTAGTGTGTATACATGCCTTTTCAAAAGTGAACCTATGTACAGATTTGTAAATGATGATTTAAACATTACAACAAATCCAGACTTCAGAATACCCAGATCATCATATTTACAGACTACAACATGTGCTAGTTATTCAGATAAATGATCAAACCACATAAAGATACTTCACTTCAAGCCTTAAGGTCTTGACCCATCATTAGATATTATCCTTCATCAAACGCTAAGGTTCATCCTTGGTTCAGATCCAACTATGCACCATAACCCAATAACATGTACACTAGATCTCGCTCATCATTAGATATTCAATACTTGAGTACCTTAGCCTAATGATCTTCTTCTCCTTATGTAGTGTTAGGACTTTCTCAATACCATGGTCCAAAACCACTTAGGACTAATACCTTGGACCAAATACCTGGGATCAATACTTCGGACCAGATACTTTGGACCAATACCATGGATCAAAATACCATGGACCAAATACCACAGACCAAAAACTTAGTTTTCCAAAATATACGTGCTTTTCCTTTTGTGAAAGTGCGTGTGTATGTATACACGACTTGTATATAGTGAACCTGTGTGTATACGCGGCTTGGCCAATGGTGAACTCGCATATACCTCTCTTTGTTTTGTGAAATCTGAACTGTAACTCTAATAATTAACCTGTTGTATTGTGATCTATCATCTGAGAGAGTTGCCATCAAGGACATTCACCTGTGCCATAATGCCAACAATCTCCCCCTTTGGACTTAATGGCAACAACAACACCAAGTCATTCTCCCCCTTTAACATCAAGGGCAAAGGGTCATGCTCCCCCTGAGTGCATGCTGAATTCTTTTGATATGCTGAAGTGTGCTGATTGAGCTCCCATGATCAAGTCCATGCTCCCCCTGAGCATAAACAGGGTCTGCAAAAAAATGTTCTAAAAGAAGGACATGACTCTATACACATATCACAAATGACCTTCCTATTACCAATGACTCATACATACATCCATCTCCCAACCAAGTGGGGATATACCAAATTTGACTCATCCACCCATCCAAGTGGGGATATATCAATTGTTTATACATGTCAAAAACAAGAAACATTACATCATCCATCCCATGCATAGTGGGGTTACAAATTAGGTCTTTTCATGACCATTACATTAAAAGATACACATGAAATATATAATAGAGACCAAATATTTTAAACAAGACCATGATAGTCATCAACAACTATCATCAGCAACATCTATCAATCAACATCCAGACTAGCAACCAGGTTCTCCCCCTAAACATGTTCCACCAGAAACAAAATCTCCACCGAGATCTTCTAAGATAATGCCAACAATGCCTTATTAGAAGCATATGCTCCCTCTGAACTTGTGTTATATGTTCACTGTCAGATCTAATCATTTCATATATCAGAAGAGTTATCAAGGCATCATCATCAATAAGATATATATCAAGTTATCAACATCTTATGAGAGCCAACATATTTCCAGATGTCATCAACAGACTGTAACCATCATCAAGCTGAGCAGATAATTCACTGAAGCATATCAAACCCCTTTCTCCTGAGTTTGGCCCACTACTTTTCCTCAAACCAACATATATGTGACTGTACCCACAAAAACCAGCGCATATACCTGACTATGCTTCATGAAACTCGCGTATAATCACCTTTATCTGAAGAAGATAGGATTTAATAGCAGGATGATGCAACAACTACTCCTAGCTTTTGTTTGAGATATTCAAATGTCTCTCTGGGTAGTGGTTTAGTGAATATATCAACAACCTGTTCTTTGGAGGGAACATACTCCAATTTTACCTTTTTTTCAAGCACTTGTTCACGTATAAAATGATATTTGATGGGTATGTGCTTGGTCTTGGAGTGCATGAATAGATTCTTTGAAATACTGATGGCACTTGTATTATCACATAGAATGGAGATGGGTGGAGTACATGTGATCTGAATGTCTTACGAGGTTTGCATCATCCAAAGTAGTTGTGTGCAGCAAGATGCAATAGCCGCGTATTCTGCTTCAGCTGTAGATAATGCAATTGAACTTTTTTCTTGTTGAATCAAGAAACTAACCTGGAACCTATATAGAAAGCACCACCACTAGTGCTTTTCCCATCGTCAGCACTTCCTGCCCAATCTGCATCTGTATATGCATGAAGTGTAAGATCTGTATCTCTAAGATACCATAAGCCAAAGTTCTGTGTTCCTTGAAGATATTTGAAAATTCTTTTGACTGCTTGAAGATGTTATTCCTTTGGATTTGCTTGGAATATTCCAACTATTCCCACTGCATGCACAATGTCCGGTCGGGTACCTATTAGATAGCATAGTGCCAATCATGGATCTATAAGTTGGTTGATGTACCACTGCTGATTCATCATTGTAGCTGAGACTACATCCTGTTACCATTGGAGTACATACTCGTTTAGAATTTTCCATGGTGGACTTTTTCAAGATCTGTTTGAGATATTTGGTTTGTGAGAGAAAAATACCGTCTTTATTTCGCTGCACTTGTGGACCAAGCAAGTAGGTAAGCTCACCAAGCAAAGACATTTCAAATTCTTGCTGCATTACTGAAGCAAAATTATGACTCATGGATTCTTCATTGCTACAAAAATGATATCATCAACATACATAACAATTATTAGCAGTTTTTCAATGTCCATCTCTGTATATAGATTGTTATCTGCTGACCCCTTTGAAAAACCTTGTTGATGGAGATATTTGTCAAGATGGTAATACCATGCCCTTAGAGCTTGTTTTAGACCATAGAGAGTTTTTCTGAGTTTGCATACAAGTTTTGCATCATTTCCAAGAATGAATCCTTCTGGTTGTTCAATATAGACTTCTTCTTCTAAGTCTCCATTAACAAAGGTAGATTTTACATCCATTTGGTATAATTTGAATTTTTGAAAACTATAAAGAGTAAGAAACATTCTGATGGCTTCAAGTCTAGCAACAGGTGCAAAATTTTCTTCAAAGTCTATACCTTCTTGTTGAGAATATCCTTTACAAACAAGTCTGGCCTTACTTCTAATCACTTCTCCATTTTCATTCAGCTTGTTTTTTAATATCCATTTAGTTCCTATGAAATTCTTATCATGAGATCTAGGAACTAATTCCAAAGTATTATTCTCTTCAATTTGCTCAAGTTCTTCATTCATGGCCTTGACCCAACATTCATATTTACATGCTTCATTTACATTTTGAGGTTCGGTGGAGGATAGCAATGCTAGATAGCTTGAAGCTTTTGTAATAGTTCTTCTTGTCTGCACACCTGCCTATTTCTATCCCAAAATTTGAGTCTCTGGATGATTTTTCTGAGCATACCTGGACAGAGTTTCTTCTTCTACTATTATCTCTTCTTCTAGTGCTTCATTGGTTTCTTCTTCAGAATTAGTGGAATTTGATGTGGAAGGATAATCCTCATCTTCTTCATAATATTTGGTTTTTATTTGTTTTATATTTTTGCATGCTTCATCAACCACAACATCAATAGTTTCAATAATTTTCCCAAGTCTTTTATTATAACATTTATATCCTTTACTTCGGGAAGAGTAACCAAGGGGAATACCTTCATCTGCTCTGGGTTCAAACTTACCAAGTTTTTCATCAGTCCTTTTGATGTAACATTTGCTTCCAAAAACTTTGAAGTATTTTACAGTAGGAGTCTTACCATCCCAAAGTTCATGTGGAGCTTGAGTCGTATTTACTCGAACACATGGTTGGTTGACATAGTGACGACAACGAACACAACTTCACCCCAGAAGGTTGCAGGAGTTCCAGACTCATCTAGCATAGCACGAACCATTTGTTGAACACTTATGTTCATCCTTTCTACCACTCCATTTTGCTGAGGAGTCCTTGCAATGGAGAATCGCCTTTTTATTCCATGTTCTTCACAAAAGTCAAAGAATTCATCCGAAGTAAATTCGCCTCCTCGATCAGATATGAGGCATTTGATTTTGCGATCTGATTCATTTTCAACCAAAGCTTTGAAGGCTTTGAAATTTTCAAATGCTTCATCTTTATGCTTTAGAAGTCCTATCCAATACATTCTGGAAAAATCATCAATGTACAATATAAAGTATTCTTCTCCACAAGGTGACTTTTTCCTTGATGGTCCACTTAAATTAGTATGAAAAAGTTCAAGAGGCTTACTAGTTGATCCTTCCTTTTCAGGGAAGTGCGATATGGTTTGCTTACCAAATTGACATGATTTACATATTGTATTTTCTAGATTGTTGATATCAGGAAGATCACGAACTGCCTGGAATTTGCATGCTTTTATTATTTTAGAAAAACTTAGATGCCCCAATCTTTTGTGCCATAGCCAGTGTTCATCATTTTTGCTTAGATAGCACTGCTTTTGTCCTCCCTTGAGTATGTATAGGTTTTTTGGAGTTCTTGTCCCTTTAATAACAGTTTCTCCTGTATCAAGCTCCCGAACAACACATCCATTTGATTGAAACACTACTTCATTTCCTTGATCACACATTTGACTCACACTTAACAGATTATGCTTTAAGCCATCAACATACATAAAATTCCCAGCTTTAACAATTTCTTTCAAGAAAACAAAGCCTTTACCTTTTATGACAGCGGGAGTGTCATTTTTAAATGAGACACTCTTTTCCTTTTCTAACGCATTATATAAGTGTAGTTTTCCTCTGTCACCTGTCATGTGTTTTGAGCATCCACTGTCGATGTACCACTGGTTTTCTTGTCCTTCTGCATACAAGGCTATACCACATCTTTCTGTTTGCGGTTCTTTCTTTCTCCATATTTTGGGATTTAATGGAGTTTTCTCATTTTGAGCTATTTGCCAAAATTTACTCCTGCATTCAAATTCTTCATGGCCAAAGTTGTTACAAATTGAGCATTCCATTTCATTTTCAGGAAGAGAAAAGCTATTATAGGAACTTTTCTTGATCCCTGTCACATTTATTTGATTTCGTTCTTCTCTAGTCATGATAGTTTTGTAAGCAACACATTGAACAACTTTGTGTCCAAAATTATGACATGAGAAACATTGACCATTAAAGAAGTTCCTGCTATTATTGAATCTACTGACCTGATGATTGTAGTTGAATTTCCTTCTACTGACCTGTTGATTGATATTCTTTGAAGCAAATTGAGTTGAAGTTCCTTCTACTGACCTGTTGATTGATATTCTTTGAAGAAAATTGAGTTTGATTTACTTGGTGATCTGCTTTATGCCTTTGCTGATGATTGTCAAACTGTTCACTGCTCTTTGTTGCATCACAATAGCTTTTAGTGGAGGTTGACGACTTCTGTGATTGAGATATTTCTTCAAAGTATTCAAGACCTGTCTTTATCAGAGGAGAGCACTGCACTTTGATAATTTCATTTAAGGTATCTGATCCTTTAGCAAATCTAATATTGAGAGCTTTTGTTTTCTCAAGATCCTTTCTTAGACCAACAATTTCACATTCTAGCTTTTCATTGTGTTTTTCTATTTCAGCAAGTTGAAATGTCAAGGTATCTATAATCATACTCTTTTCTTCTAAACAGATTTTGAGTTTAGAGATTTATTCATAAAGGCCATCTTCATCTAAATCATCTAAAAAATCATCATCTTCATAAGCCATCAGAAATCTATAGTCATTGCTATTTTCATCTTCATCACTATTTGATAAACCATCGCTATCTTCATGAGTATAGTAACTCTTTTTACTTACATTTTGTTTTCTGTTCCATTTTATAGATTCCTTACCTTTATCAAACTTATCTTTATGAGGACATTTGGCAACATAATGACCGAATCTTCCACAAGAAAAACATTTGAAAGGTAGTTTACTTCTGAATCTTCCAGAACCTCGTTGAAGGTTCTTGATAAAGTTTGCTTCTTCTTCTCCTTCTAAAATATGTCTTGATTGATTAAGTTCTTCTTTTCTTAAAGCTTTAAATGTGGCTTCTCTCATATATTATGGACCTCTCGAAAGCAGTTAAGATCCCGTGCAACTGTGTTATAGTAATAGTCCGAAGATCCTGCTTTTCTTCTATGGTAGATACTTTTGATTCAAGCTTAGCAGATAAGGATCGTAAAACCTTTTCAACTAAAGTAACTTATTTTATCTCTTCACCCAAATTTTTCATGCAATTAACAATCTCAGCTATACACAAGAAGTAACTAGCTATACTTTCATCATTATGCATTTTGAGAGTGAGAGTTTGCAGTTTTGCATGTTTTACCTGATTGTCTTCTTCATAGCTTAGAACGATTTTGTCCCATATTTCTTTGGTGGATTTGAGCTACATAACTTTGACAAATTTTGATTGTGATAGACTTCCCAATAATGTATTGACAGCCTTGTCATTGGTTTCATATTGCTTTTTAACTGCCGCATATGTAGGAATTGTTGATGGAAATGTATATCCTCCTTCCACGATTTCCCAGACATCTATTCCAAGAGATTGAAGATAGGTTGTGGTTCTTACCTTCCAATAAACAAACTTGCTTCCATCAAAGATTGGAGGTCTGATGGATCCCTCTCTTTATTGATTACTCATGATGATGGATCTTGCTTCAAACGATCAAGCTTCTTCTAAAGGACCTATTGTGATACCAATTGTTGGAAATCATACTAAGAGGGGGTGAATCAGTATTAGAAAGTCAATAATTTTTCATTTCCATAATCATATTTATATACGCTACTTCAGTTAATGGAACTTGTGTGTATACACAACTGTGGTTAAGGCAACTAGTGTATATACTGTAAACTTAAGATTCAGTTAATTCATCATATGTTGATCTTTAATTAGTGCATCAGAACCATATAAACAGTAACCAGGTGCAGTTTTATAAGAGAACAGACAATCACACACATGAACACAAGATATAAGGTGGAAACTCAATGTGGGTGAAAACCACCTACTGCAATCATCTCTATCTTCTTTTTAATAATAAGAAACTTCTTTTTGCAATTTTTGTACTGGTGTAGACTTATACCAGTACACAAACTTCTACCTGGGGAAGGCTACAACCTTCTCTAGTTCTCTAGCTTCTCCTAGAAGGGACCTACAACCCCCTAGCTCTTGTACTAGCTGATATGTTTACTAGTACATAGGTGCCGGCCTACAGAAGGCTACAACCTTCTCTTTTCTTCCACGGACCACGTTTCATAAATTTTCAGACTAGATCCATCAATAACATCATTCAATCATCAAATAAATTTTCATTAACAAATCTCCTTTTCACAACTGAACCAATCAATCACTTTGACAACCATTCAATATGATCTTTCAGAATGCTATAACCAGAATACAACGACCAGAACCCAGAACAATGCAACAACAAACAGAAGTAGCTAAAACATATTTTACAAGGTATACGCTCCTTTCTGAAGGCGAACCTGTGTATATATTTGCAAATCAAACTTAATATGTATACGTTGTTTTGATATGCAAAACTAGCGTGTATATGCACCTTTTCTAAAGTGAACCTGCGTATAGATCTGTAAATAATGATTTAAACATTACAATAATTCCAGACTTTAGTTATACCTAGATCATCATATTTACAGACTACAACATGTGCCAGTTATTCAGATAAATGATCAAACCACAAAAAGTTACTTCACTTCAAGCCTTAAGGTCTTGACCCATCATTAGATCTTATCCTTCATCAAGTGCTAAGGTTCATCCTTGGTTCAGATCCATCTATGCACCATAACCCAATAACATGTACACTAGATCTTGCTCATCATCAGATATTCAATACTTGAGTACCTTGGCCTAATGATCTTCTTCTCCTTATATAGTGTTAGGCCTTTCTCAATACCATGGTCCAAAACCACTTAGGGCCAATACCTTGGACCAAATATCTAGGATCAATACTTCAGACCAAATACTTTGGACCAATACCATGGATCAGAATACCATGGACCAAATACAATGGATCAAAAACTTAGTTTTCCAAGGTATACACACTTTCCTTTTATGAAAGTGTGTGTGTACATATACGTGACTTGTATATAGTGAACCCGCATGTATACGCGGCTTGGCCAATGGTGAACTTGTGTATACCTCTCTTCATTTTGTGAAGTCTGATATGTAACTTTGAGCTGTTAACCTGTTGTATTGTGATCTGTCATCTGAGAGAGTTGCCATCAAGGACAATCACCTGTGTCATAATGCCAACACATGGGTAAGGCATATGACGTGGAGGTAGGGTATGATCTGGAGGCACATGGTTGGCATAAATAGTTGACGTGTGGATGCAGAAGGAAGGCATGGGAAATTTCCTCCTTGTCATTGATATGGGCGGGGAAGATCTTAACCATGCAAAAGCGCCCAAACTTTTGTGAAAATGACAAGATGTCTTGTCAATCCTCGATCATAGGTAAAAAAAATCCAATTTAGACTTTATTACATCATTTAATCATTTTTAAATGCATGAGTAACTAAATAAAAACTTAAATTTACATTTTTGAGGGTGCATTCACTCTTGCTAACCCATTTATTACTTTTAAACTACTAAAACCTATTATATCAGCTAATTTCGATGAAATTTGACTGATGATTTAATTTATTCCCTAATCTAAATACATAAATTTTAAAATTGTTTGATCATGCAGTTTAATCAAAACTAATCATGTTACAACATTGCCAACCAAACCATGGGCCCCACTAACATTTTGTACCACTTGACTCACAGGCGCTCCCATGCTATAGGCCTACCAGCATCCAGGAGGATTTGGACACTCTCATGACAAGGCATGCCAGTGTCCAAGGACTATTTTTCTCAGTGTTGTGCCAACGTCTCTAGGATTTGAGCCACTTTTTCAGGCCCAGAGCCCAGGTCGCTGCCCAGAATTGAATGCCACCTTCAAAACAATAAGATAATAGGGAAATGACAATACAAATGTAGTTACTTGAATAATACCTTGAATGGACCCCTACTAGCCATGACATACATTTCTTCAAACATATCACTATATGTAATCTACAGGTGTAAATAATAGATCTGAGCATAGGGGTCTCATACTTAGCTTAGAATCACTAAGAAGCATTGATGCCTCAACACCTTAACTTCCATTTCATCCATTAAATAATATATACATTGTTCATTCATTGACAAACAAAAAAATGATAAGAGCCATACATAGCTACTGTCATAAAACACATACATAACTAGCATAATAGTAGTAGAAATACGAGTGAAATCATAGCCATATGCTCCACATATAAACCAGTATAATACTCATAGAAATACAAGGAGAAATAACCTCATATTGTTGATGCAAAATCCAAACCCGGGATGGCACTTCCATGTTCCACTCGACCATAGAATGGCTGAGCTAAATCTCTCTTCAGTCATTCACCCCCATACCATATTCTAAGCATGAATGTGGGATCTCATAGAACGCATCAATCCAAAACCATCCAGGGCTTCCAGAGGCCATCCATCTCAACCCATCAAACAGTGATTCTACCTCATGGTTGGACATCAAAAATCCATCATCAGATTGGTCTCTATCCAAGCCTTCTAGGGCTCCAGAGTGTTTGTCCAACCAAGGCTTCTAGGACTAGTAACTCAACCCATGACTTATTCCAGGCTTCCAAATCGTTTTTCCAACCAAGGCTTCCAGAACTAGTAACTCAACTCACCAAGGGATTTCAGAGCATTTATCCAACCAAGGCTTCTAGGACTAGTAACTCAACCCAAGCTGTTACAAAGCTTCGAGAGCATTTGTCCAACCAAGGTTTCCAAGACTAGTAACTCAACCCAAGCTAAGGAAACATGAGAACCAACTAAAACAAATCAAGGAAATAAATCCACAATCACCATGGCTATCTAGGAAATGGAAAGGATAGGAAATCCATTGTCAATCCAGGAAATCCTCCATGCCAGAGACAGATCATGACCAATAATCCACATGTATATGCCATGCATTCCAAAATTAGTGAGGAAAACATACATGTAACTCGGTACTTGCCAACCAAATTTGTTGTAGCTGTTGATCCTAGTGTCCTCTTGTGCTTTCCTGCTCTTCCTTTTCCTTCTTGCTCCAAAAATCCAAGTATGCCACACTCTCCAAGAGTGCTCCAAGAAAAATCTAAGTATCCAAGAGTATGAGAGAGAGAATAATGAGAGAGCTCCAAAGCTAAACTGATAAAAGTCTGTGTACTGATCCTCAAAAGCCTTTTTATGAATGAGGCCTCTATTTTCTTCTTTTTCCATTATTTTCCTTCATTTTCCTCCTCACATGCAACCTGTGACCTTTCACCTCCCTTTTCTCCTAATTTCCATTATTGCATAAATAAATGTGGAAAAAATTCCATTTTTCCTTTCCAAAGCCTTAGCCATTGCCTTTTCCAATTTCCTTAGGCATATTAACTAAAATGAACACCCACACTAGGATGTCTTGCCCAACATTCAACTTGGAATAAGTGTCCCATCAACCGTGGTTATTATTTTTCCTTTATTAACTTTTATTAAATGGAATTTTCACTAAGGATGTTACAGAACCCTCCCCCTTGGGGGAACACCATCCTCGGTGTTCAACAACACCTATAACCGCAATATTGTTGTAAGAAGAACATATTGTTGATGGAGAACTTAGCTCATTGCAATATTTACACTGATCTCCCTACTGAGAACCAAACCATCATGAAAACATAACAAACATAACATCATAATGAAATGACACTAATACCACTTATTGGAGCTTTATAACATAGCTCATGATGTTATTTACATCGATATTCATGTGTACATATACCAAACATATCCAAAACTTGTACTAAAACATATACGAAGACATACACCAAAACACCATACCAAAACTACTTTGCCTCAACTAGAAAACAAAGAAGGATACATATCTTGCATATGATCCACCATCTCCCATATAGCTTCATTAGGCCCAAAGTGCTTCCATTTCACCTTAAATTTCTTGATTTCTTAGTTTCGGAGCATCAATACCTTTCTCTACAATATACACTGCGCCTCCAACTGGAATTCTCCATATGGTTCCACCTGCAATACAGACCAGTCAATCGCATGATCAACATCTTTAACATAATTCTTAAGCAATGACACATGGGAAACATCATGGATTTTCACTCTCAAAGGTAGTGCAAGTCGATAGGCTACTAGCCTAATGCTCTCAATAATACTGAAGGGTTCACAAAACCGGGGTGCTAGCTTCGCACATGATCCAATCCATAAGGAGCTCTTCTTCGTTTTGATGTGCAAGTACACCTGTTCCCCAACCTATTACTCCTTGAACAACCTGTTCTAATCTTCATAGCTCTTCTTCCTATCTTGGGCTTCCTTTAGATTCTTCTTGATTAAATTCATTTCTTGTTCCATGTCCACCAACGTGTCTAGTCCAATCAACACCCTATTAACTGGATCACTCCAACTGATGGGAGTATTGCAACTCCACCCATATAATGCCTCAAACTGACTCATCTTCAAATATTCTTGATACCCATTATTGTAAGAGAACTCTACCAATGGAAGATACTCTTCCCACTTTTGTTGTTGATGCATCACGTACATCCTCAACATGTCCTCCAATATTCAAATGAACCTCTCTATCTGTCCATCTATATGCGCGTGATAAGTTGTACTAAAGACCAACTCTGTGCCGAAACTTGCAAACAACTTCTTCCAGAACTAGGAAGAGAACTTTGCATCCCTGTCTGACATGAACTTCCTTGGAACACCATGCAATTTGACCACATTTATGATGAATACCTGTGCTACATATCTATCTGAGAATGTATACTTTAATGGAATGAAGTGTGCAACCTTTGTCAACCTATCCACGATAACCATGATGGAATCATGCTATCTCACTGTCCTCGGAAAACCTGTGATGAAGTCCATGGAAATGACCTCCCATTTCCATTCTGGAATCACAATTGGCTGTAGCAATTTACCTGCATGTTTACACTCTGCCTTCACATGCTAACAATCGAAACACCTAGCCACAAACTCTGCTACATATTTCTTCAAATTTGGCCACTAATAAAACTTCTTTACTACAATCAATGTCTTCTTATAACCTGGGTGATCTAATATTGGTTTCACATGAAACTCTTTCAAGATCACCTTCTTGAGTTCACTACTATCTAACACATATATCCTATCTCAGAATCGAACCAATCCATCTACTTGTTGACAAGGCGAATGTGCACAATGCCAACAAGGGGAACTAACCTGATCGCAAGCCCCAATTAGACCTACTTTCGTTTGGAATGGCTAGCTCTGACATGTTTTAAGGGACCTCGTAAACTGTTTGAACATGTTGAAAGATTGCTTCTGGGAGGAAGACTTCAATTAAATCAACAAGGATAAAACAACTAACCTCTATGTATTAAATCCTATCTATACTACTTCTAACTACTCTAATCTAGTCCTAGTTATCCTAATCTATCCTACAAAAGAATAATATAGAGGCTTAAACATCATATATATGATCGATAGGAGCATGATAAAGAAGATTAAACATCATGTATAGATTCAAGTCCAAATGAATCAATCACTAAATTCACAGTTGGACAATACTGTATTAAAGCTAAATTGCAATCCAATCATTCATATAGGAATCCACATTCTTCTATGAAATTAAACTTGCAACTGATGTTTAACTTGGTTTCAAATTAGAGATCATTCACAAGTTAACCATGAAACTGAATCACATTCAATTTAACAAGACTAATAGTGAACTGTAAGTCATCAATATGCATAAATACAAATCACATTTACATTCATGCCAGTAATAACACTCTGATCCAAAACAATACAATGAATCTGAAACTATGGCTCCTCCTTGAACCAAACAGTCCCCTTTATTCACAATAAATCAAAACTGTTCTTCTCCAAGCCAAAAAGCCCCTTCTCCTCTTCAGAGGTAATACTTATGCACACACCCCTGACTCTAGGTCTACCCTGCCTCTTCATCTTCCCACTGTATCTGATATGCAAATCGAGTATGCAGAGATAGGATCGTCAGCGTGACCGCTGACACATAGAAAGCATAACGGCCAGATTGATTCATTTCCTGAGGAAGTGAATAGATGTTGGTAACAAGGGTTACTGTAGCTTGCGCTCCCATAATGAAGAGAAGGACAACCTTTCTTTCAGAATGTACAGGCCACGCGTGGGATCTCGACCTGAAACACTTGAGACCGGACCTTCAAATACAACACTTTTGTATATATGGCCTTTCAAATCCACTCCTGCATCCTTTACTTCTCACCTGCAAGGATAGTTATCATTAGCTTCAATATTGCAAACGGTATAACAAAAATATTCACTCATAACATAACGTTGCCTTTATTAAATTTTATAAACTACGAGAGTAAGCGTGAAAAGGATGAACACATAAAACACATGCAACACATAATCTCCCACTCAATCCATAGGTTGGTTATGGTTTTCGAGGGCTTACTTTAATTGCTATCGGGTATCGACCCCTCCGCAGTCACAAGACCCATGCCTTCCACCGCCCACATGTGCGATTACACTATCGGGACTCCACAGGCCCACCTTTTACACTAAGACCCGATCCCTTAGTAATTTTAGAAAATTTGGAACATATAAAAACATAGGAAATCTTGCCCCAATTGCTCCAACTAGACCTCAAAATTTATATGTTGGAGTCTATAAATATTTCTGGGTCCGGCCTATCGCATATCGCAATATGCACAAGCCTAGGGCTCCACCGATCACGATATGTGACAGGCTTTCAGACCCGAAAAAATATATATATATCGTGTTTGATAGCTCAACGGGTCCGCCATATCGCTGTGCATGTTATGTACAAGGCTCGGGCTCCGCCAATATGCGATATGCAATTGGGGTCCGGAGGCGAGGGGCGCACCATATATACATAATCCTTGGACTTGGGCCGATTGTGATATGCGACGGGCTTTCGGACCCGAAATGTATACTTTTGAGTTAATAAAACCCGTCAAGTCCGGAAGCCATGAACGCCTTGTATTATTTGCGATGGGTCCAAAAGGGTTTACACCTATCTTGTGGAGTATTTTGGATATGAGGAATTATGATGAAAAAAAGGATGCGACGGAAGATTTCATGAGTTAAGCACATCGATGATTATGATAAGGGTGGGGGTGATTGTTTGCATAGGCATAAATGTATCATGCATGTTTGTGAAGTTTAAAAGTTCCCAATGAAGGGAGTGAACAAAGGGCTAGGCTATGTTAGGACTAGACCATTACAAAAAAAGTTTATTCAATGGCTGAGTCAACATGCATGAAAAATCTGACTCGACAAAGAGCTAAAATCCTTGTGATAAAACAGATCATTCTAACAAATGAAAAATCAAACTTCTAGGGGACCCATTCAAAAACTTGCTTAATAGAGCATGTTTTAATAGGGTGGTAGTTGTGGCCACAGCAAATGGCGAACCGCTAGGTGAACCAGTTATCTCTGTTTGCAAATAACCTTCAAATCAATAAAACATCAGGATGTTAAGATAAACATGAAATGAAAACTATATAGATGGACAAGCATGGGTTCCACTTAAACATTAACTGCTTCAAGAGGGACAAAGACAAATAGCTTCTACTTACTGATATGATTTTGACAGGCATTCTCCAATGGCAGTATTATGGGGTTTATTGACCTTCCTTTACCTATTTCCCACTTTCAAAAATCCCTTTGGGGCCATCATTGGTCTGTCCATACCTGTTTAGGTGTGTACCTCAGCTCTTTGTTGCTCATAAAGCTTGATGCAGACATGTTTATCTTGCACTTTATATGAGAATTTCAGTGCTATATTTTCATTGATTGAATGGGGCACAGTCATGGATCATGCCATATTTTTAAACTGCTTAAGCAAGGTTGGGCTTGCTGTGTCAACTGGTACTCTGAGCCCAGCAACAGTCCTTACTCTAACTAGCTTCCCAAAAAACCTGTCCTTCTAGATTGGCACACGGACTTCACATTTCATTTTCTTTTAGATAAGCCCTTCCAGTTTCAGGCACAAGGACTAGAGCACAATTAGATTTTCCACAGGGTATGAGGCAGTAAGCGTAGCCCATGCAAGGAGGTTTACTTGTGAGTAACAAGTGTTGGACCATTTAGTGTGGTGGATGGGACCAATGGAGAATGACTATAAACCTTACAAGCAAGTATAGGCTAGGTATGAGTGGGATTTATTTAAATGTAGTGTTCCTCCATGCCAGTCCAACTATAGTTACACATTTTTTGTTTTATACAGATATCCTTACATGCTCCGGATATCCAAGTTATCAACATATGTCACATGGTTCCCAACAGATGCCCGTGAGGGGTTTCGGTTTGCATTCCACTGCTAATTCTCAAGTGCTCATGGGCTGATAGAAAATTTGTTTGATTGGCAGGGAAATGATGGATTCAGGAACAACAAAATCATGAACAAGTTAATGCGGAAGGGAAAGGCCGAGAGTGGTGGATGAGGGCAATTCTGAAAGGTAGAATGAGACTGGAGGACCACCATCAGCTAGCTAAAAAGGAATGTGATTCAAAACAGTAGGAAAATGGACTTTGCAGAAAACAAAAGAAAGGACAGGAATACAACTACACTAACAACAAAATGAAATGAACTCTAACCTACTCAGGGGGTAACCACCATGTGGTGGTTACTGGAGGTATCTCTTGAGATGCTGGCCATTAACAGGGAGTTTTTTAATTTCTCCCTGTAAGGTTTTCAATCTGTAAATTCCATGACCAATTTTTTCGACAATTTGCAATGGGCTCAGCCATGAGTGTTGTATTTTTGTGTGCCTACCTGTTGGCTCACTCATGAGAGATGAAAAGTAAATAAACTTCTCAATGAAAGATGTCACCTCATCTTCACTTCCATTTATAAGTTTGTCATGCTCCTTTTTGTTAATGGCTGTGTTTCTGAATGTTATTTCACAATGCAGGAACTCACGGATTTGATTATCACCTTCGAACACTTGCCAATTTGAGATGTTATCAGTTATAGAGGATCTGAAAATCAATTCAACATGAAATTTATTCCTGTTTAATCTAAGATTAGGCAAAAGTTTCACAGCCATAGCAACCATCAGATTGACATTGTGGTTATACTTTCAAGGTATGTATATGACATTGAAATAATCAAAATTGCCAATTAAACTCCAAACCTCATGTTGGTACCTCACCAGGTGTGGCGAACTCTAGTGTATCCTTTTCTTTACTTGGTTCATCATTATCTATGGGTCATCAAAAACTCTGAGATTTTTTATATTCCTTTCAATGGCTCTTCTCAGGTCTTTCAGCAAGCCTTCATGTTCTGATGTGTTACTAGTGTGTGCACATTCCAACTAGCTGGCCATCAGGCGTTGGTTCCCTAGTGGGCCAATGAAAATACTCCCGGAGCCTGCACTTTTAAGACAGTTAAAGTCATAAAAGTGAAGAGTCCTGAAAGTAAACTCTAATGTTATGCTAAAAGAACTAATTCCTATGAAATTAGTCCTATCATCTACTATAATACAAGGTAATTCATCAGTTGGATTATGGGGGTGTTTAATTCTTTCTTCGAATTGTGTGTCTGTCAAAGCCTCCTTGATTGTTTCTGCATGGCACTCCTCAAAACATGTTTTTGTGGCATAAACATCGGAACTGTAATTCCCAAGGATAGAGTTATAGAACATTACAGGTTCATTGGAGTTGTTTGGTTCCGTTACCACGTACTTCATGTATCTTTCCCGGTCCACTCTCAGCGTATCTCTTTTTCCCCTCTGAGGCAACAAAAGATGGGACGATTCAGTTGAGAAATATCCATTTAGATTTGATGACCAGTCCCTACTAAGAAGCATCCCATAAGCCTTAGGTATATCCACTACCACTATATCAATGACTTGAGTGTATTGAGGCTTGGCAGCCATCTGAATCAACACATCTTTAAGCTCCCCAATAACTCTCACATTCGTTCTATCCAACTACGTAATTCGAGTTTCGATTTTATCGGGTATTGCCTGAAGTCTCTTAGCAACAATGTGAGGCATAACAGTGGATGAGGTGCTAGAGTCTACCAAGCAATTATGCGCATTCATGTTGAAGATTTCGAATGTGATAAGGAAGGGTGGAGTCATAGATTTTGAGTTCCTCCCTATCATGGCTGCACTAACATCTTGGGGCTTTCAATTCATTTTAAACAACATGGCCTCCATAGTTGATGGTATTTGGGTAGCATTAGTTGTACTAACAGGTTTGGACATTGGCTTCTTGGTTTGGGTGCTTGAAGTGGTGGGGGTTTGCAGTTCCACTCATTCATAGCTTTCAGTAGCAAATCTATTTGCTGCATTAATTTCAACAAGTCAAAATATGTGATATTAGCCCTAGACTTCTTGAGATCATCTACAATATTGTAATCAATGTTATAAATAGGATAGGGCAGAGTAAACATACCTGTTTTTCCATTCTTAGATGGGAGTTTACTGTCTTGAGTAGCCTTTGTTACAATGGGAGATGCATTTTCTTTCTCTAGGTGACTTGTGACAGGGGAATTCTTGGATTGACCACCAGGTCTACTCTTCTCGATATGAACTCTGGGAGCAGACGCTTTCACAGGGTGAACATCTTGCTTTTCTCGGTCTAAGGGCTTTATGGCATCTGGGAGTGACCCTTTACCTCATGTGTGGATTTCATTAGCATTGATTTCTACAATGTTATCTCCTTCATCGTCATTCTCATCACTATGGAAATCCCACAGCACATTAATCTGGGTTTCCTCATCTGAGGGTTCTTCTACTTGGTATTCTTCCTCATCTCCTTGTTCTGCTTCAAGCTCCAGTATAGGTTCTTCTTTTTTAATGAGTGATCCAATAAGAGCCAACTCTTTTGTGTTTAAAGCCCCTTCATTAGGTGGAGCAGGCAATGCAAGCTGGCCATGACCACCTTCTATTTTCTTACGATAGAAAGGCTTGAAGGGATTTCTGTTGTTATAGTCTCCTCCATTACCACTAGTACTCTCTCCATGATTCCTTTTCATATCAATGAATGTGCTCGTTAGTTTCTTAATGATCTGATGCAACCCTTCCACGTCTGTGGCATCCTTTTCTTTAGTTTCAGCCCCTTTGTTACCATTCCCATTACTCTTCTTGGCTGATTGGGAGGCTTTCTTTTCTCCAATTGTAGGGTGGCATGCTGTAAGGCTGAGCATTTCATTCTTGACCTTTACTGCTTCATCGATAGCACCTTGTAAGTTTTGCACATTACTCCTTTTAATTCACATCGCTGTAGGGATAGGGAGAGCATAGATATAGAATTCCATTGGCACATCTTCAGTAGGTCTAGCGGTGGCTAGGATTCTGTTGAACAAGGTGTTGAATAGGATGTTAAAATCCTTTACTTTCTCATTGGTTTCCATTTTCAAATGGGATAGTTCTAAAACTATGGCCGCAGGTGTTTTGCCATCACCAAACTTGTCTAAAGAGGCCCACTGAAAAGCATCACAAGAGGTAATCGATCTTATTCTCAGACTGAAATACCATGTGGAGGCTACACCAGTCAAAGTAAAAGAGAATAGGTAGCACACCACATCTTCATTAGCGACCCCAAACCTGCGCAATGCTAGAAGAAAATGCGAATATGGTTATCAGTGGTATCTCCCCGCTCAAGGTCAAAATTGGGTAACACTCTTTCTGTATTTTTGGGTAAGGCATGTTGCTGCCTGGGTACTGCTACAACATCCTATGCAAGCCAGGGAGGGAGTGCTCCTAGAGGACGTGGGGTTTGATTCCCACCCAAAAGAGGAGGTGGAGGTTGATTCCCACCAGGAGGAGGAGGTGGAGGCTGATTTCCACCTGAAGGGGGAACGTTGGCTATACTATGGATAGGGAAGTTTTGGTTGGAGGCTTCTCTATTAGGATTCTCAAAATCAAGCAAGGTGTTTCCTTTAAAAGGGGAATCCTCGGGAATTTTTTCCCAAGGGGTGTCGATACTTTGCAAGGATTATAGCACAATATCTTCGAGAGAAGTGGTTGCAGATGTATCTTCGCTCAAGGTAAATATCCTTGGCTTTCTCTTAGTTGTCAGATGTAAAGTGTGAAATATGGGAAGCTGAGAGAGGGAATGAGTGTAAGCTCAAGTAAGTGCTTTGGCTGGTTGTTCCTGAGTGATAGGATATTCCCATAGTCTCTCTTCCTTGGGTGACCCGGAAACAAGACTTAGAGGGGTCTCTGTTTCTTCAAAATGAGGCTCTTTCAAATGTGTGGTAGGATCTCTCTGACCTTTACGATCCATACATTAATCCTTTTGATTCCATGTGTGGCACTTATAGATGAAATATTGAAAAGCAGAAGCGGGAAGTTCAGGCCTTCCTTCTAGCACCAATTTGTTGACAAGGCGAATGTGCACAATGCCAACACGGGGAACTAATCTGATCGCAAGCCCCAATTAGAACTACTTTAGTTTGGAATGGCTAGCTCCAATGGGTTTTAAGGGACCCTGTAAACTATTTGAACATGTCAAAAGATTGATTCCAGGAGGAATACTTCAATTAAATAAACAAAGATAAAACAACTAACCGCTATGTATTAAATCCTATCTATACTACTTCTAACTACTCTAATCTAGTCCTAGCTATCCTAATCTATCCTACATAAGCATAATACAGAGGTTTAAACATCATATATATGTTTGGAAGGAAACATGATAAAGAAGATTAAACATCATGTATAGATTCAAGTCTAAATGAATCAATCACTGAATTCACAGCTGGACAAGATTGTATTAAAGCTAAATTACAATCCAATCATTCATATAGGAATCCACATTCTTCTATGAAATTAAACTTGCAACTGATGTTTAACTTCGTTTCAAATTAGAGATCATTCACAAGTTAACTATGAAACTGAATCACATTCAATTTAACAAGACTTATAGTGAACTATAAGTCATCAACATGCATAAATACAAATCACATTTACATTCATGCCAGTAATAACACTCTGATCCAAAAAAATACAATGAATTTGAAACTATGGCTCCTCCTTGAACCAAACAGTCCCCTTTATTCACAATAAATCAAAACTATTATTCTCCAAGCCAAAAAGCCGCTTATCCTCTTCGGAGGTAATACTTATGCACACGCCCATGACTCTAGGTCTACCCTGCCTCTTCATCTTCCCACTGTATCTGATATGCAATTCAAATACACAAACATAGGATCATCAGCGTGACCACTGACACGTAGAAACCATAATGGCCGGATTGATTCATTTCTTGAGGAAGTGAACAGATGTTGGTAACAAGGGTGAATGTATGTTGCACTCCCATAATGAAGACCAGGACAACCTTTCTTTCGGAATGTACAGGCCATGCATGGGATCCCGACCCGGAATGCTTGAGACCAGACCTTCAAATACAACGCTTCTATATGTATGGCCTTTCGAATCCACTCCCGCGTCCTTTACTTCTCACTTGCAAGGATAGTTGTCTTTAGCTTCATGATTTCGAACAATATAACAAAAATATTCACTCGTAACATAACACTACCTTTATTAACTTTTATAAACTACAGGAGTAAGTGCAAAAAGGATGAACACATAAAACACAGGCAACACATAATCTCCCGCTCAATCCATAGGCTGGGTGTGGTTTTTGAGCGCTTCCTTTAATCACTATCGGGTATCGGCCCCTCTACGATCACAGGACCCATGCCTTCCACTGCCCCGATGTGCGATTACACTATTGGGACTCCACAGGCCCACCTTTTGCATTAAGACTCGATCCCTTAGTAATTTTGGAAAATTTGGAACACATAAAAACACAAGAAATCCTACCCCGGTCACTCCAACCAAACCTCAAAAGTTATATGTTGGAGTCTATAAATATCGCTGGGTTTTTCCTATCGCATATCGCAATATGCATAAGCCAGGGGCTCTGCCAATCGCGAGATTCAATGGACTTTCGGACTCGAAAAAATATATATATCATATTTGATAGCTCAACAGGTCTGCCATATTGCTGCGCATGTTATGTACAACGCCCAGGCTCCGCCAATACCCAATATGCGATTGGGAGCTGGAGTCAACATTATATACAATGCGGTTCATAGTGCCGACAGGTTCAGAGGTCAGGGGCACACTATATATACTTAAACCTTGGACTTGGGCCTATTACGATATGTGACGGGATTTCGGACCTGAAATGTATACATTTGAGTTAATAAAACCCGTTGGGTCTAGAAGCCATGAATGCCTTGTGTTATTTGTGATGGGCCCAAAAGGGTTTATGCCTGTCTTGTGGAGTATTTCAGATATGAGGAATTATGATGAAAAAAAGGATGTGATGGAAGGTTTCGTGAGTTAAGTGCACCGACGATTATGATAAGGGTGGGGGTGATTGTTTGTATGGGCATAAATGTATCATGCATGCTTGTGAAGATTAAAAGGTCCAGATGAAGGGAGTGAACAAAGGGCTAGGCTGTGTCAGGAATGAACCATTGCAGTGGAATTTTATTCAATGGCTTAGACAATAGGCATGGAAAATAGGACTCGGCAAAGAGTTAACATCCTTGTGATAAAGTAGATCATTCTAACAAATGAAAAATCAAACTTATAGGGGACCCATTCAAAAACCTGCTTAACAAAGCATGTTTTAATAGGGTGGTAGTTGTGGCCACAACACTACTGTAAGGCAATAGTCCACATCCTGTGCACCTACACCTGTACCTATACCAGCATATGTACCTATACCTGTACTATTATCCGAATTCCACTGCAACTTGTGCAAAATCTACATATACATCACATCCTGCTGACCTGCCTGCAAAATCCTATCATGTAAGTCTATCCCATGGGAGCTCATAACTGCTAATCAATTTACCTATATCCACCTATTAAGGGCATATTCTACCCTGTTCTATTTACCTTTGATGTATCTGATCTCAAAATAAAACTCATTGATTGGAAGCAACCACTGAGCTTGCCTGCCATTCAGATTTGGTTGGTCAAATACATACTGCAAACCACTGTGATCACTCATCAACACGGACCTCCTGCCCAGAGATAGTGCCTCCACATCTTCAATGCATGTTTTATCGTTTCCAACTCAAGATCATGTGTGGGGTTAGTTATGCTCGTGCTCATTCATTTTTCGTGACTTATAGCATACCACCTATCCATCATACATAAGGACTCTACCAAGTCCCTTCTTGCAAGCATCTGTGCATAGTACAAACTCTTTGTCTAGATCTGCAATCTTTAACACTAGTGCATGTGTCAACAACTACTTAAGCTGCTCAAAAATAAACTCACACTCCTTTGTCCATTCAAACTTCTTACATTTTCTCTGAAATGATGTAAGAGGGTAAAAGATCTATTAGAAGTTCCTGGCGAACCTCCTATAATAACCTGCCAATCCCATGAAGGACCTCACCTCCTCTATATTACTAGGAGTTACCCACTCTATTGGTAACATTTCATTGCCATCCTTTTCTTCTAGAAACCCATCATTTGTCTATCATTTTCTCCCATAAACCCCTCATAGTTCATTGAAATTGATTAATCAAATCATTATAGTTGTTATTTTACATTAAATTTAATTTGTGAATTTTTATGTTAAAAATTAGAAATTTTCAACAAAATTACAGGATGTCATGACTTCCAGTGATTGGTTTATGTTGTGACTGGTGGCATGGCAGGAAAATCAAAATAGAGGATAGGAACATGATCTAGGATGTACATACATGGTGAAAGATCTATTCAACAACGAATCTAAAGCTCCTGGATACATGGTCAATGCTGGTCAAACCCAGCCCTTTTGGTCACAAAAGCAGCAAAAAGCAAAAGTTACTTAGACTGATTTCGTTTTGTCTTGGAAATTAGTTAAGATTAGAAAAAAGAAAAAATCACCTTTTTGATTGTAAAAGTAGAAACATCTGCATGATAATGTATGTACATTTGATTATAGACTGGAAGGAAAGTTAGTCAACAGGGGATAATAGAGAAGCAGATTAAAAAGACTGCATATTTTATTTTCCAGAACAATGTTCTTGTGTATTGTTTCCATAACGTTGTTCTTGCATGCAATTTGATTTCCATAACTTAATTACAAGCATCGTTTCACCACTACAGTGCTTATGCATTAACGTTTTCATCACCTGAAGTTTCCTAAGTGTGCCATTGAAGCGTGGACGGGCCCTACGTGGAGATTGGTATACTTTTGTTTTCATTTCCATAGCGTTTTCAAATCTGAGTAGTGTTGAATAGCGTTTGATGTTATTTTCTTGCCTGTGAGTTTATTGATTCCATTAGAAGTTCTTGCAAGTATTATTGTATGATTCATTGTGATAGCTTGAAAATTCGATTGCTAGATTAATGAACAAGATCTTGTAAAATATTTAATCGACCATTGAATTTCGAAGTATCTTTATGGACTCTGTTTTCATGCATTTCAGTTTTAGTGTGCTTAAAAGAGTTTTTAGTTTTCATGAATGCTTAGTGTGTTAGCTGGAAAGAGATTTTGTGAATGATATCCTCATAAGAGGGTTGAAAACTTAGACTAGTAACACACTGTTTCTTTAGAACAGTTAATTAAATTAGATGATCTGAGTGTTAAAGTGTGAAAGGAAACATATTTCAATCTCCTGTAAAGGAGTGTTGTAGCTTGTCACAGTAGACACTTAGTTAGGTAGATGAGATCCTTTTAGGTCTATAGACTTTAGACACGTGCCTCTAAGTTTACCTACCTTGGTTGACATTAAATTTAGTCTAATCTAGCACCCTAGATTGGCCACTACATTTTGGCGCCGTTTCCGGGGAGGCGTAGTTAGAGGATTTCTAAAAAAAAAAAAAATGTAAAAAAACTAAAATAAACAAAAATAGATTTGATTTTAATTCATCATTTTAGAATTCATGTTTGCTTATGCCTAGATTTAGAGATAATAAAGGTAGATTCATAAAACCCCCCATCCAAAAACTAACCTACCACCAGGAGAAGACCCTTTAGGAAAAATTGAACACACAACACCAGCTGAGAAAGTCACCATACAAAAATTAGAGGATAAACACAAATTAGGGCAAAGACTTACACTTATTGAGAGACAAATCCTATTGGCACATAAATCACAGAAGAAACATCTCCCTGAATCCTCTACAAAAAGAGAAAGTAGTAAAATAACTCAACAATCTCTAGAACAACTTCTCTTTGGAACAAGTGACACTGAACAAGAAATTAAATCACCAGAGGAATCTATCAAAATGGTTGAGGAAGGCAGAGGATCAGCAAGAAGACCCACTCCTGAACAACAATAAGATCAAAGAGAGGAGGAAGAGTCAACCTTTACATTTCCTATTCAAGAACCAGGAGACAATCATGATGAGGAAATAAAAATGAAAAACATACCTCCTTCTATGTTACCAAACTTTTATGGCATGGCTTCAAAAGATCCAGATTCATTCTTGTTTGAGTTTGACATTGTATGTCGAACATATGGTTACACAGATGATGCCCATAGGCTTAGAATCTTCCCAGCAACATTAAAAGCATCAGCACTAAGATGGTTCATGGGACTTGGTGAACATGCAATAACTGATTGGGATGACATGAGAAGAATATTCCTAAAGAAATACCAACCTTATTGTAGATCGAAAGATTCTAAAGATGATATCTTTAGGATGAATCAACAAGAGGATGAAAATTTAGAGGAGTACTTGAACGATTTGCTACATTTTACAAAAATCAAAACATCGATCATACTCTTGATCTGATTCGAACAATATTTTGAAGGAATTGAGAGGAATACTTAGATGATCTTAATTTGATGGGCAAAGGTGATATTTCCACCTTACCTTTTGAAGAAATTTCTGATTTATGTGAAAAGTATTCTAGGAACAAAGCCAAAATTGGAAAAAGAGCCATATCATCCAAAGCCACAAAATCTACTTCAGCAAGTGTCACAAGAGCTAAAATAGGAAATTTGTTAGAATAATCAAAACAGATCTATTAAGTACCTTAGGAAATCAAATTGACACTCACAAAGCCAAGAAAAGACAAGAGGAAGATCAAATAATGGCTATCTTTTGTCCAAAATGCGGGAAGAAACATGCCTTAAAAGACTTCCCATTAGAAAACATTCAAGTTTGTGCCTTTTGTACTGAAAATCATGATATATTTCATTGCTCTAAAGTCAATATTTTGCATAATTGTAATGTGGCAGCTAACATAGATATGGAGAATGTGTATTTCATGGGCGCAAAGAGACCATGGCAACCAAGACCTCCAACTCAAGGTATGTTTCCAAACCAGAATTTGCAATTTCCTGCACAAGATCAGATGTATGCTCAGAATTTGTGGAATGTACCCATACCATGGCATCACCAAAATTACCCACAACAACAATGGAGACCATCTCAACAATACTCTCAACAATATCAACCATATCCTCAACCATACCAACCATATTCACAGCCATATCAACAGTATCATCAGCCATATTCGCAATATCCTCAAAGATATCAGCAATATCCTCAGCAGCAAGTTGTTTATCAACCCTAACACACTCAACAAGCATTGCCTACTCCTCCACCAATAAATCCACCACAATTACAACTTCCATCTAACCAACAACCTCCTAGACCTACTCAGATTCCTGCTCAACCTGTACCAAATCCAAATAACAGAGTAGAGAGACCAGCTTATAATGTAGATGAGGGACCATCATATCCCACATTACCTTTGCAAAATATCAATTTAAGGTCTGGTAAGGTACTTCAAAAAGAATCTCCAATAGCTGATAAACAAGAAGAAACCGAAGAAAATGAAAATGAAACTCCAACTCAAAAGAAACAAAATGATGACATCAAAAATAAACAAATGCAACCGTTGCATCCACTACCTTTTCCGGACAGATTGGTCGAAACAAAACTTCCCATGTCTATACCACAGTTTGATGTTTTAGATGAGCTAAAGAATGTCTATATAAAAATTTCACTACTACAAGCCATAAAAGACATTCCCATATATACTAAAGCCATCAAAGAATTGTGCCTCAAGAAGCCTACCAGGAAAAGAGTTGATCGACAAACTATTCATGTTATTGGACATTTAGTTGGCCTTATGACAAACACCATTTCAATGGAAAAGTTTGTTGATCCTGGTATTCACGGAGTCACTACAATCATTAACAACATACATATTCCAAACACCTTAATTGACCTTGGGGCCGCAATAAATGTGATGAATATTGAAATAATGAAAACACTGCAGCTCACAAACTTGCAGCACACAACAATTGTTCTAGAATTCGCTGATAGGTCTAAAGTGATTCCTGAAGGGATTTTGGAGGAAATAATTGTTTCACTAGACTCTTGGGAGTATCCAATGGAATTTTTAGTTCTTTAGCCAAAATCCAATCTAGGAGGACACCCAATCATCCTTGGTAGACCATGGTTAGCAACTGCTGATGCATTCATAGGATGTAGATCGGGTAATATGATCATTTTACGAGGAATTGGAAGAAAACAACTCACTCTCTACCCATCAGCGCAATCACCAGTAGAAGCACACAATTTATGGCTTGATGATAAATACAATGATAAGGAAGAAGTTCAATCTGTTTTCAGCATCAACCAAATCTATGATTTTCAAGAACATAATAATGATGATTTGGTAGAATTGTTCCTTTCTCAACCTGATATTTCCGAATAATTAAGAAATGACCAATGCCATGGTGCAGATGAACTTTTGGCACAAAATTTTCAGGAAACATGCACAATTCATTCTTTTCAAACAACATTTCAGAACATTTTTTCTATTCAATCTATCACAAACACACAGAGCAAGACCATAGAGATTAGTCCAGCAAAAACTTTGAATATTGGCACTCACCTAGACTCATCTCAGGAGGAAAAATTATTTCAATTATTGAGAAAATATCAGAAAGCATTTGCTTGGGACTACACCGATATGCACGGGATTCACCCTGAAACATGCACTCACCATATTTATACAGATAGTAATATCAAGCCAGTGAGGCAACCACAGAGAAGAATGAATCCCATGCTTCAGGATATTGTTAGAGATGAACTACAAAAACTGTTGAAAGTCAATTTTATCTATCCTATCTTTGACAGTCAGTGGGTATCCCCATTGGTAGTAGTGCCCAAGAAAAATGGCAAGTGGAGGATTTATGTTGATTACAGACAATTGACCAAAGCAACCGTCAAATACTATTTCCCACTACCATTTATTGACCAAGTGCTAGACACATTAGCTGAGAAATCATCATTCTCTTTTCTTGATGGTTTCAGTGGCTATAACCAGATCAGGATAGCCTTAGAGGACCAGGACAAAACCACTTTTACTTGTCCCTGGGGCACTTATGCCTATAATTTTTTACCATTTGGACTTTGCAATGATCCAGCTACATTTCAGGGAGCTGTATTAGCTATTTTTATTGATTTAGTTCATGATTGTGTTGAAGTTTACATGTATGATTTTTCAGTGTATGGTAATTCATTTGAGCATGCATTAGAGAATCTTGAAAAAGTTTTGAAGAGATGTATTGAAGCTAATCTATCCCTGAGCAATGAAAAGTGTTTTATGATGTTAAATGAAGGGATAGTATTAGGACACTATATTTCTTCTCAAGGCATTAAAGTTGATCCTTCAAAAATCCAAATCATTATCAATTTTCCAATTCCGAAGACTCAAAAAGAGGTAAGAAGTTTTCTTAGGTATGAAAGCTATTACAGAAGGTTTATTGAACATTTTAGTAAAATAGATTTACCTTTGTTTAAGATTCTAGCAAAAGATACACCTTTCAACTGGAATGAGAATTGTCAGCAAGCATTTGAAACACTCAAAGAAAAGTTATCAACCACACCAGTCTTAAAAGGACCTAACTGGAACCTAGTATTTCACATCTTTACAGATGCATTTGATACTGCAGTAGGTGCCTCATTAGGCCAAAAATAGAATTAAACTACACAGTCACTGAAAAAGAAATGCTTGCAATCAGACATGCTGTGAATAAATTCCGACATTATATAACTGGTTATGAGGATTTTGTACACACTGATCATTCTGCCATTAATAAACCAATAACTAATGGCAGAGTTACCACATGGCTATTATTATTATAGGAATTTAATATCACAGTGTTAGATAGACCAGGTAAGGAGAATCAGGTGGCAGATTTTCTTTCTAGACTGCAAAATCCAGGTGAGGTTGTTCCAGTTGAAGATTCTTTTCCATATGAAAATTTATTTGCAATTTCAACAGTGAATCATTGGTATGTTGACTTAGCCAATTATTTGTCCACATGAAAAACACCTCCATATTTTACTCCTAAGGAAAAGAAGAGTCTGATCAAACAAAGTGCTAGATACTCATGGGTTAATGGAGATTTATTTTACACTGGTTATGATATGATTATTAGACGATTTGTAAGAAATGATGAAATAATTGATATTTGAAAATCTTGCCATGATGAACCATGTGGTGGGCATTTTGCAGCCAAAAGAACAACATTCAAGATTCTCAGCCTTGGATACTATTGGCCATATATTTTTAAGGATTCCAAAAAGTATGTGAAAAGTTGTGATAGCTGTCAAAGAATGGGTAGGCCAACAGCTACAGATGAAATGCCACTTCAGCCTCAAGTACATTTAGAGCCATTTGAAAAATGTTCTCTAGATTTCATAGGACCCATCAATCCAACTTCCAAAGGAAAAAAGTACATCCTAGTATGTATAGATTACGCGACCAAATGGGTTGAAGCAAAAGCACTAGTCCGAGCAACTGAATAGACAGTGGTAAACTTCCTTTTTGAAGAAATTTTTGTAAGGTATGGAGTACCAAGAGAGATAGTGACAGATCAAGGTACTCAGTTTACTTCAAAGTTAGTCAAAGACATCACTGAAAAATATCAAATCAAGCACAGGAAAAGTACACCTTACCATCCACAGGCCAATGGCCAGGTGGAATCCACAAATAAAACATTGGAAAGAATTATCACTAAGACTGTAGCAATGAACAGAAAGAATTGGGAAGAGAAGCTCAAAGATGCACTCTAGGCTTATAGAATCACGTGGAAGAACACTATAGGATTTACACCATATCAGTTGGTGTATGGCAAAGAGGTAATGCTTCCTATTGAATTTCAAATACATACTTATAAGATGGCTATAGATTTAGGAATTGATCTCAATGAAGCCCAACAAGAGAGAATTCAGCAATTGAACCAGCTAGATGAAATGAGGCAGCAAGCAGAGGAGACAACACTCCTAATGCAGAAGCAAAGGAAGCAGTGGCATGATGCACACATCAAAAAGAAACAGTTCAAAGAAGGAGTCTGGGCTTTACTCTTTGACTCTAAATTCAAAGATCATAAAGCCAAATTTAGAACACATTGGATGGGCCCATATGAAATAGTTCAAGTTTATGAAAATGGATCAGTCAAGCTTACTACCATTGATGGAGAAGGCAACCCCTTTCTTGTCAATGGCCATAGGTTGAAACTCTATCATAAGCCCATCAGCAAGGAGGATTTTATTCAAACTATATCTCAGCAAAGGGAGGTTGAGATATTGCAGCCTTCAGCTGTGATATCTCTACCTTAGTTCATTTCATTGCATTAAAAAAAAAAAAGAGAATAAAAAAAAAAACAAAAAAAAAACCAAACATCGCAAACAAAATAAAAAAAACAATAATAATGGTTTAGATGTGAAAACTAGACTCTGGCACACTCTAACCCAAAATTCTTACTTGAAAACCAATCCTTTGGCTGGTAAGAATTCCTTGTTCTGTTTGTTTACTGTTTGGTTCATCGCTTCAATAATGACTTGAGGACAAGTCAAAGCTTTAGTGGGGGAGAAGCATCAGCATTTTGTTTTCCTTATCTCATCTCCTCATTTGTAAATCTTCAAAGAATTTGTTTTAGTACTTCAGTATTTCAATAAAGGAGTTTTTTTTGTTTTTGTTCTAATCAGAGGGACCTGTTCAAGCAATATGCAGTGGGACCTGTTTAGAAGACTATGTTACCAGTACCAATATTAGAGGGACATGTTCAACAAATATCAAAGGGACCTGTTAAATATTGCATTCAAGATACATCAGGCTACTTCAACAAAGTTTCAACAGAGTTTTCAAAAGTTGCTTATCATCAAGGCTGCATCAACACCAAGGATCAAGGAAGCTGCACAAACATAGTTCTTCAGATTTTAAAGAAGCTGCACAAACATAGTTCTTCAGATTTCAGAGGGACCTGTTATATCCAATTTCATCTCAAAAGGGACCTGTTTTGGACAGTGAAGATCAATCATATTTGGACAGTGAAGATCAGTCCTACCTGTGCATGCCAAATTAGCCATTGTCAACCAACAAGTGTAATGTATTGTTGTAATTTTTATTTTTAATATTTAAAATTCTTGAATTATTTTAGTGTTAAATATGATGATTATGATTTCTTGTTACAATTTCAAAAACCCCTATACCCATCACCCTTGTAACATTCCTAACTACTCACCTCATTATCACTCTGCTATCATTTCCCATCACACTTTAGCATATTGCCATTTCCTACACCACTCTTCAAACCTTGTCATCAACTCCTCATTTTTAAATCGGCCATCAAACCTTGTCATCGATCCATCATTTTTCAATCGGCCAAGTACCAACAAGTAATGGATAAGATCGTTCGTTGGAAAGACAAGTGTTAAATGATTTCATTCATTTTTTAATGTTGGAGCTATAAAACAATTGTTTGACCCAAGTTGGCTCATGCAACATATATCCGTTATAATCACTACAACACTCTTTATGTATATGGCATTCTCATGATTGTACCTATGCAAACCAGTACCCCTCCTCTATCTTTATAATGTGAATGCGCTTCCAACTTTGCATTATCATTATAGCAATTGGGTGAAGGTCGTTTGTTAAGTTTCACTTTATAAAACTCCCTGTTCATAAAGTGCGTTACCATATTAGTGATTCAAACTCTGAGTTTTCAAAGAAGGCCGAGACAGTAGGCGCTACAAAGGGAGAGCATAGCAAATAGGCTTACCACAAGTTTCTACCTCCCCCAATAATCCGAGGACGTTAATCAAGTCGCTGCCCAAACAATTGAAGAAGGAGACCCCGAGAACCGACGGTGCTACCAGGTCGGTTAAGTGCAGCGCAGAAAAGAGGTAACAAATTGAGAAACCCTTATTGAATCGTTGAACATAAAAAAAAGGGTTAGAATAGAAATTTCTTTTTCAAAATGACCAATAGAGCAGAGCCTGAAACATTTGATAGTTCACAATATCATGATGACTGTGTCACGATTTTAAGGGAAAAGCAATGGTTATCGTTTCTAGAGAAATTTAATGGGAACAATGAAGAAATGACAAAGCAGTTTGCATTCACATTCAATGGAGAGAAAGCATTAATAGGAAACTTCTCTTTTAGAATTTTAGAGGATACCATAGCACAAACATTGGGAATCAGTCCAAAAGGGGAAAAATATTTCAAAACAAAACAATTTAAGGAAAATCCGTGGACTCATTTTATGTCTAGGTCAAGGGTTTCCTCTGTCAACTGGAAAAAGGGTGTCCCTAGAAGCTGGCTAATGGTATACATTATTCAGAAATTTGTTACTTGTGAAGGTTGTTACAGCATAGTATACCTATATCACATCAAACTCCTGTTGCACTTAAAAGGGAAATGCACCATCAGTCTGCCCTATTTCCTCTTACAGAGTTTGAATAAAATGTCAAAAGCTATTCAGAAACAAAAGGGTAATGAAGATAAAAGTTTGTATCATTTTGGGTTTATTAAAATTCTAATTGAATTTGAGTTGCAGAGGAGGGGAAAAACATGGAAAGAATTTTTTATTGCTAATCAAATTAAAGATGGAGAAGATGAACAGGAACAACAAGAGTGCACAGAGTTTATGCTTGATATTGATGAAGAAATCCCTGAGCGCAAGTCAAGCAATGTTCCTCCACACAGCAGTAGTGTGAGGACAAGAATGATGAGGCAAGAAACTGCCAAGAAAGTTGAACAAGATAAAATCTTCACTACTTATACAAGAAGATCAAGGAGAATACAAAAGAACCAAACACAAGATGATCAACCAGAGTCAAATGCAAATGCACCAATGGACATTGAGAGCAGTGCTCATTCACATCTAGAATCAGAAGCAGAAATGGAAGTCGAGAGTAACAGGGGACAAGGGAAAGAGCCAGCACCTGCAAACAAGAAACAAAGAAGGTTAGGGAAACAGATTGAAAATCTAAAAGAGGAATTGATGGAAGCAAACATGCTAGAGAAGGTCATCAAGAAGGAGAATGAAATGTTGAGAGCTCAGAGCAAGAAGACTCAGCGGAAAAATGAGAAATTGAAGGAGCAAATCAAAGAACTTAAGACTGAACAAACTAACATTTGCAAATGCGCGATAAAATGGTATACTCAAAAGAAAGATCTCAAAGAAAAATACAAGAATATGAAACATGAGCTCCATGTTCAGAAGAATGCCCAAGCTCAGAAGAATATAGATGCATTGCTACAAGCGGCAGAGGCACAAGCAGGAACCGAATATAAAGGGAGCACATCAGGATTAGCATGAGGCATGCTAAATCATTGAGCTTGGGGGAGATGTTGGTACCATTTCATTGCCATCCTTTTCTTCTAGAAATCCATCATTTGTCTATCATTTTCTCCCATAAACCCCCCATTGAAATTGATTAATCAAAGCATTATAGTTGTTATTTTACATTAAATTTAATTTGTGAATTTTTATGTTAAAAATTAGAAATTTTCAACAAAATTACAGGATGTCATGACTTCCTGTAATTGGTTTATGTTGTGACATGTGGCATGGCAGGAAAATCAAAATAGAGGATAGGAACATGATCTAGGATGTACATACATGGTGAAAGATCTATTCAATAGCGAATCTAAAGCTCCTGGATACATGGCCAATGCTGGTCAAACCCAGCCCTTTTGGTCACAAAAGCAGCAAAAAGCCAGAGTTACTTAAACTGATTTCGTTTTGTTTTGGAAATCAGTTAAGATTAGAAAAAAACAAAAATCACCTTTTTGATTATAAAAGCAGAAACATCTGCATGATAATGTATGTACATTCGATTATACATTGGAAGGAAAGTTAGTGAATAGGGGATAATAGAGAAGCAGATTAAAAAGACTGCATATTTTATTTTCCAGAACGTTGTTCTTGTGTATTGTTTCCAGAATGTTGTTCTTGCATGTAATTTGATTTCCAGAACTTAATTACAGGCATTGTTTCACCATTACAGTGCTTATGCGTTAATGTTTTCATCACGTGAAGTTTCCTAAGTGTGCCATTGAAGCGTGGATGGGCCCTACGTGGAGATTGGTATACTTTTGTTTTCATTTCCATAGCGTTTTCAAATTTGAGTAGTGTTGAATAGCGTTTGATGTTATTTTCTTGCCTGTGATTTTATTGATTCCATTAGAAGTTCTTGCAAGTATTATTGTATGATTCATGGTGATAGCTTGAAAATTAGATTGCTATATTATTGAATAAGATCTTGTAAAAGATTTAATCGACCATTGAATTTCGAAGTATCTTTGTGGACTCTGTTTTCATGCATTTGAGTTTTAGTGTGCTTAAAAGAGTTTTTGGTTTTCATGAATGCTTAGTGTGTTAGTTGGAAAGAGCTTTTGTGAATGATATCCTTGTAAGAGGGTTGAAAACTTAGACTAGTAACACGTTGTTTCTTTAGAATAGTTAATTAAATTATATGATATGAGTGTTAAAGTGTGAAAGGAAATGTATTTCAATCTCCTATAAAGGAGTGTTGTAGCCTGTCACAGTAGACACTTAGTTAGGCAGATGAGATCCTTTTAGGTCTATAGACTTTAGACACGTGCCTCTAAGTTTACCTACCTTGGTTGACATTAAATTTAGTCTAATCTAGCACCCTAGATTGGCCACTACACACTCCATGATGGCCCTTATCTTTCCTAGATCTATTGCATTGCCCTCTTTGGAGACAACATGCCCAAAGTAATGTACCTTAGTCTAAAAGAAACTACACTTGCTGAGCTTAGCATACAATTGATTCTCTCTCAACAACCTCAACATTGACGAGATATTGGTATATTCTAAAAATGAGGAAGAGCATGCCAAACCTTTGCACATAAATGTCATTGAAGCATTAGTCAAACTGAATGGAACTACGACAAACTCATAATTCTCATACTTGGTCCTAAAAGTTGTCTTATAAATGTCCTCTTCTTTGATGTGTACATGGGGATATCTGGATCTCAAATCAATCTTCGAGAACACTGCTGCTCTCTTCAATGGATACCTATTCTTGATGGTCACTTTGTTCAACTACCTATAGTCAATGCATAATTTGAGAGTACCATATTTCTTCTTCACAAACAAGACCGGTGCACCCCGTGGTGATACACTTGGCATAAGGTATCCCTTTTCCAACATTTCCTTCAACTGCAGCTTCAACTCTAACAACTCAGGTGTGCTCATCCTATAAGGTGCCTTTGATGCTGGAGATGCCCCTTGCACTAACTCAATAGAAAATTCTACCTCCCTATGAGGTGGAAACTCTATAATGTCCTCAGGAAATACATCCTGAAACTGCTGTAGAACTGGGTACCTTCTCAAGAGATCTACATCCTCAACTTCCTCAAATTCCATTCCTGTGACCATGCTTCGCCTGTAACTATCACCATCCTAACTGATGTGGCTTTCTTATTTCCTTGTAAGACTCTAGATTCTTCGTTGTCATCCACACACTCAATGGATTTGTCATAACAATCCACCTTGGTTCTATGAAGATACAACTAATCCATTCCCAACAACATACTGCATGATCCCAATGGTAATACATTCAAATGTGCTATGGTAGGCATACCATTCAAATCAAATGCACAAGCTCTTACTCAATGATGAACTCGATTCTTTGTACCTGTAGCCAACTGCACTAACCAAGATTTTGCATGCAATTTCTTAGTCAAACCACACTTATCCACCAAGTGAGGAATAACATAGCTATAATTAGATCCAGGGTCAATAAAAATAGAAATAACTTGATCACAAAACTTACCGTCCATCTCAATGATAGATGCCTGATGGTTTGCATGTTTGTTATCCAATGCTACATAGATACGAGGAATGCTCTAACCAACATCCCCAACATTCTCTGCATCCTGTGCACTAAATATCTGAGGCCTACCCCCTTGATTCTGTGGACAATATCACATGCAATGATCCTTTCCACAAGTCCAACACTTTATAGGCTTCCAACCTGCATCCTTATTCTTCTCAGCATATTGAAATACATGTTCTTTGTCTGATGCATTGGACTTCTTTGATGGCACTACATTATCTTTCATTAGGGGAATTTTGAGGTCTAAAATGGGCCTCCTAAGGAAATTATAAAATAATAGTGGAAATAATAAAATAAGATTAGATTACATCATCAAATTTTAGAGGGAAAAAATAAAAGACTACTTTTTCAACTTGTATTTTAAACTTATCTTCCTATGGGTTTACTCAGATTTCGAGTAGAAACACTTGTTGTATACATAATTTGATTCTTTATCCAAGTAGTACCCATGTTGTATACTTTCGATGAACCTTCCTACATGAAAAAGGAGAAATACATGAAAAATGTGTTGCAATCACATTTTTTCATGTATTTCTTATTTTTCATGTAGGAGGGTCCATTGAAAGTATGCAACATGGGTACTCCTTGGATGAGGAATAAAATTTTGCATCCAACGAGTACTCCTGCTCAAAATTTGAGTAAAACCTTAGGGGATAAGTTGAAAATACAATTTGAAAAAGTAGCTTTATTATTTTATTATTTTTTAAACTTTTTACTTTTTTACTCCAAAAATGGTGAATCATCCCCCATGGTTGACATCATCATATTGAATCATATTGGTTCTTATCAAGTTTCTTTTGGTTGTAAATTTTTCATAGGAGGCCCATTTTAGACCTCAAAATTCCCCTAATGATTACCTGTACCCTGAGGTATTGCTTGCTTCTTGTCCCATTTTTCTTTATTCTTTGCATTACCTTTCCAGTATGGCTTAGTCTCAGATCTGCGCTTCGATTGTTCATAGAAATGCTTTAGATTTCAAATGGCCTCCTCCAATGATATAGGCTCATCGAACTCAATTCTGTCTTTGAATGCCATCGGTAACCCACTAGTGAATCTATGAATCTCGGCCTTCTCCTCCTTGAGTTAAGGCACATATCTCAGTAGCTCCAAGAACTTTCTAGTGTACTCATCATCTATCATAGATCCCATCTTTAGCTCATAGAATTATTTTTCCTTGTCATCAAAGTATCTCTCTGATAGATACTTCTTCTTGAATAGATGCTCAAACTCAATTTAAGTCAAGTCTTCCTCATGTATACCTCTAACATTCTTCACATCATCCCACCAAATGTTTGCTTTACCTTTGAGACTGAATGTAGCTACTCTCGCTTTCATGTTCTCTTAATAGTCATGCAACCTGAAGAACTTCCTCATATCGAGCACCCATGCCTCTGCCTCCTATGATTTCTTCACCTCTCCACCAAATGTAAGTGGCTTTTCTTTCTTAAACTCATCCAGAAAGTATCCCCTATCACTCCTCCTCTAAGTGTTAGAAAATTATATATTACAGAGCAATGGAACACATAAAATATATTGTAGAAATATAAACACATAAAACAAGAGAGACACAGATATATGTGGTTCACCCAATTTGAGCTATGTCCACCAGAAACATCTAGTCCTTCCTTTTATATTATCCAACAAACTGAAGAGACACAACCTACAAAAGATCTGTCGTAATTCCCTCTTCGCTCTCACACAATTTCCTCTCTCTTTCTCATTTAGAATACAGATCTACATAGACTAAATACAATTCCCTCATATATAGTGAGGGGTTTCTTTCTAGGGCAAAAAGGCCTAAATTAAACATAACTTCTACCGTCAGATCTCCGCCTAATGAACGACCAATATTGACTACGAAATTACAACATTTTACCAGGAAATTTTACATCTATTTTTAGCTTTGGGGGCACTGCCCCCAATCCCCCGCTAGGGGTGGGCTCCTAAAGGTTGTTGGCCCCCCTTGGACCCCCTAGCAGTGCAAATTTTACGGAAGGTATTTCCGCCACATTACGAACTGGGGTCCAATGTGGTGATACCTATGAATAAAGAAGATAATTAGGCCCCACACCAAACAATCTCCCACTTGGGGACTGATTATAACAACTCCATCGCTGCTTCATTTGCTATATAATGACTCCACTTTGGACCTGGATATTTCTCATCTTCTTCATCATACTTGAAGACCAATTGAAACTGAGTAGAATCTCAGTTTCTCCCTAGTTACAACTTTTGTTAGCATATCAATAGGATTCTGGCTAGTGTGTATCTTATCTAGCTTCCATTGTCCATCTTCCAACACTGACATATGAAATGGTACTTGAGTTGTATATGTTTAGTATTGGAATGAAATTCAGAGTTCTTTGCAAGATGTATGACATTCTGGCTATCACTATATAACCTGCCCAACTCCTGCTTCTTACCTAAGTCATCCAGAAACCTTTGTAACCAAATCATTTCTTTACTAGCCTTTGTAGCAGCAACATACTCTACTTCGGTTGTTGAGAGTGCAACAACACTTTGCAATTTTGAAACCCAATTGACAACTATTCCACCTACACTAAACACAGACCCTATTGTGCTCCTCCTGTTATCTCTATCACCTGCCATATATGCATCAACATATCCTTGTAGAGAAATGTTTGAACCACCAAAGCATAATGCTTTATTTGTGGTACCTCTCAAATACCCGAGAATCCACTTCACTGCCATCCAATGTTCTTTTCTTGGATTGTTCATGTACTTGATTACAACTTCCACTGCATGTGCAATATCAGGTCTTGTGCAGACCATTGCATACATTAAGCTTCCAATTGTTGATGCATATGGAACTTTATAAAAATAAGTCATTTCTTCCTGAGTCTTGGGACACCCTCCTTAATTAGTTTGAAATGGCTAGCTAAAGGTATACTAACTAGTTTTGCATTTGGATATTAAATCTTTTCAACACCTTTTCTATGTACTCACTCGAAGACAATGTTAATTTTCGATTCTTCCTGTCTCTAGTTATTCTCATACCAAGTATTTGTTTTGCAGCACCCAAATCATTTGTTGCAAATGAGTTCACCAATTTTTTTTTTAGCACATTTATTTCCTACATGTTAGAACCTGCAACAACCATGTCATTTACATACAATAACAATATAATATAGCTACCATCATTTTCCCTTTTGAGATAAAAACAATGATTAGAGTGACATCTAGTATAACCTTGTTCAGACATAAAAACCTATCAAATTTTAGATACCACTGCCTTGGAGCTTGTTTTAAGCCATACAAACTCTTCTTCCACCTATACACTAGTTCTAATTGAAGTCATTTTAACAATATGAGAAAATATCTCATCAAAATCTTTACCCTTTTTCTGTGCAAACCCCTTCACCACAAGTTTAGCTTTATACCTTTTCTACCTCGATATTCTTCCTTCAAGGCTTGCTCCCACTTCTTCCAGGTTTCTACCTGTACTTCTTCTTCATAACATGTTAGCTCACCAGAATCAATCAAAAATACATAATATAATGAAGGAGAGTGTCGTTTAGGGGTTCTACTTATCCTGGTAGATATTCTAACACCACTTTCAGGCATTTGAGGTGCTTGTTACTGCTGTGGTTGTTGTTGTTGTTCTGGTTGTTGATCATTATGATTTTCAAGCACCTTCACTTTTTCTGTGACCTCATCAAGCACTTTGTATTGACTAATTTCTTTTTCCTGTTTATTTTCCTGCAGATAATCCTTATACAATACCTTTTCATTGAATATGACATCTCTGCTCTTAATGATTTTGTGTTTTTCATAATCATAAAAGAAATAACTAAAATCATTAACACCATATCCAATAAAGGTACATTTCTTTGATTTTAGCTCAATATTTGTTCTATTTTCTTTATTAATGTGGACAAAGGCTTCACAACCAAAAGTATTTAAAAATGAGTAATTTACCGTTTTACCTTTCCATGCCTCCTCTAGAATACCACCATCCAAGGAACTTGAAGACCATCTATTTATTAGATAAACAATAGTATCTACAACATCTGACCAAAATTGTAAAGGAAATCCTACATGCAATCTCATGCACCTTGCACGCTCCATGATTGTCCCATTCATCCTTTTTGACACACCATTTTCTTGTGGTGTTCCTGGAACTGTCTTCTCTTTGCGAATTCCATTCTCTCAATAGTAGCTATCAAATTCTTTGCTGTAATATTCACCTCCATTGTCTGATATGAGACACTTCAACCTTTTCCTGTCTCATTTTCAACCAAATCTTTCCATTTCTTAAAACTATCAAATACATCAGATTTATTTTGAATACAATAAATCTAGGTTTTTCTGGTTGCATCATCAATAAAAGTAACATAACAACGAGAGCCACCGAGAGATGATACCTGAGTAGGTCCCCATACATATTTATGCACAAGCTCTAATTCTTCGCTCTTCTTTTCTTTCCCAACTCTGAGAAATCTGACTCTCTTTGGTTTCCCATAAACACAATTTTCACAAAATTCCAAATCAACATGCTTCAAACCTGGAAACAAATTTCTTGAGTGAAGGATTTGCATCCCCTTCTCACTCATGTACCCAAGGCTATGATGCCACAATGTCGTATCTATTCCTATAGAGGTTAAAGCATTAACAAAATTAGAAATACCATTGCATAAATATAATGTACCAACCTTTTCTCCTTTTGATGTTACCAAAGCTCCTTTAGTGACCTTCCAGGTTTTATCTGTAAAAGTTGTTACACGACCTTCACCTTCCAACTGCCCTATTGAAATTAGATTTTTCTTCAGATTTGGAACATGCCTTAACTCCTTCAATAGCCATTGATTTCCATTCTGTTGTTTTATGAAAATTGTACCCATTCCAATGATTTTATAGGTTTTATCATCACCCAATCGAACCTATCCAAAATCTCCTTGAACATAATCATGAAAATGTTTCCTATCAGGTGGGGCATGGAATGAGGCCCATGAATCTACCACCCAGGTTTCAATAATATTTTCTAATGAAAGAATCAAAGCATATTTCAACACATCACCTGTCACATTCACTTCATGATTGTTTTCTTGTTATGCATCTCCTTCTTTTCCCTTCTGAGACTTGCAGTCTTTCTTCAGGTGTTCTTTCTTCCCACATTTCTAGCACACTATCCCTAATTTGGACTTGGATCTGCATTTCATTGACTTACTGTGATATCCTGGGCTCTTTCCTCTTTCCATTTTTCTTCCCATAGTCTCTGTAATCAAAGCATTACCTAATGTCTCACCGGAGCTTTTTCATCGCATTTCCTCACTAAGGATTGCACCGACAACATCATCAAACCTTAAATTACTAGATCCAGAGATAGAGTTACTAATGGTCATAACTAAACCATTCCAACTTTCTGGTAATGCGCATAGAAATAACAGAGCCCTAACTTCATCATCAAAATTTACCCCTATAGAACTTAACCGACTGGTAATTGTATTAAATTCATTTAAATGATCAACAACAGATCCACCTTCTGACATCTTCATATTAAATAAGTGCTTCATAAGAAATACCTTATTTGAGGCCGAGGGGTTTTCATATAGTTTGGGCAATGCCTTCATTAAACCCTCTATTGTCGTTTCGTTTGAAATATTAAAAACTACTGATGCCACTAGGCATAGTCGTATTGTTGCAAGTGCCTTTTTGTCGAGAATACCCCATTTTGTGTCTATCATACTCGTCAGCATCTTTGTCTTTCTACTCAATGGTAGGTACAGATCTCTCTGATACAGATAATATTCCATCTGCATCTTCCCTAGTTGGTATTTTTGGTCGTTAAATTTTTCGACCCTAAACCTACCATCATTTGCCATTTCTCCCACTCGAACCAGGAACCCTTCTCTCCTGCGAGTTTGTCAGCCAAATAGACCTTTGACTCTGATACCAGTTGTTAGAAAATTATATATTACATAGCAATGGAACACATAAAATATATTAAAGAAATATAAACATAGAAAACACATAAAACAAGAGAGACACAAATATACGTGGTTCACCCAATTTGGGCTATGTCCACAGGAAACATCAAGTCCTTCCTTTTATATTATCTAGCAAACTGAAGAGATACAACCTACAACAAATCAGTCGTACTTCCCTCTTTTCCCTCACATAATCTCCTCTCTCTTTCTCACTCATAATATAGATCTACATAGATGCAATACAATTCCCTCATATATAGTGAGGCATTGCCTTCTAGGGCAAAAAACCCTAAATTAAACATAACTTCTACCGTCAGATATCTATCTAATGAACGACCTAGATTGACTACAAAATTACAACATTTTACAAGGCATTTTTACATCTATTTTTAGCTTCGGGGGCGCTGCCTCTTATCCCCTGCTAGGGAGGGGCTCTTAAAGATTGCTGCCCCACGCCCCTGTACCCCCTTGTAGCACAAATATTACAGGTGGCGTTGCTGCCACATTACGAACTAGGGTCCAATGTGGTGATACCTTTGAATAAAGAATATAATCAGGCTCCACACCAAACAATCTCCCGTTTGGAGACTGATTATAACAACTCCATTGTTGCTTCATTTGCTGGACAATGACTCCACTTTGGACTTGGTTGTTTCTCATTTTATTCATCATACTTGAGACCAATTGAAACTGAGCAGAATCTCAGTTTCTCCCTAATTACAACTTTTGTTAACAGATCTACAGGATTATGGCTAGTGTGTATCTTTTCCAACTTCAACTATCCATCTTCCAACACTGACCGTATGAAATGGTACTTGAGTTGTATATGTTTTGTCTTGGAATGAAATGCAGTGTTCTTTGCAATATGTATGGCACTCTAGCTGTCACTGTATAACCTGCCCAAATCTTGGTTCTTTCCCAGTTCATCCAGAAACCTTTGTAACCAAATCATTTCTTTACTAGCCTCTGTAGCAGCAACATACTCTATTCTGCTGTTGAAAGTGCAACAACACTTTGGAGTTTTGAAACCCAACTGAAAGCTTTTCCACCTACAGTAAACACATACCCTGTTGTTCTCCTCTTGTTATCTCTATCACCTGCCATATCTACATCAACATATCCTTGTAAAGAAATTTTTGAACCACCAAATCATAATGTTTGATATGTGATACCTCTCAAATACCTAAGAATCCACTTCACCACCATCCAATGTTCTTTTCCTGGATTTTCATGTACCTTCTTATAACTCCCACTGCATCTGCAATATCAAACCTTGTGCAGACCATTGCATACATTAAGCTTCCAACTGCTGGTGCATATGGAACTTTAGACATATAAGCTATTTCTTCTTGAGTCTTGGGACATGACTCTTTACTTAGTTTGAAATAGCTAGCCAAAGGTATACTAACTAGTTTTGCATTCTGCATATTAAATCTTTTCAACACCTTTTCTATGTACTCACTCTGGGACAATGTTAATTTTCGATTCTTCTTGTCTCTAGTTATTCTCATACCAAGGATTTGTTTTGTAGCACCCAAATCCTTCATTGAAAATGAGTTCGCCAATTTTATTTTGAGCACATTTATTTCCTGCATGTTAGAACCTGCAACAAGCATGTCATCTACATACAATAAAAATATAATATAGCTACCATCATTTTGACTTTTGAGATAAACACAATGATTAGAGTGACATCTAGTATAACCTTGTTCAGACATAAACCTGTCAAATTTTAGATACCACTATCTTGGAGCCTATCTTAAGCCATACAAGATCTTCTAAAACCTACACACTAGTTTCTAATTGAATTCATTTTAACAACAAGAGAAAATATCTCATCAAAATCTATACCCTTTTTTGTGCAAACCCCTTCACCGCAAGTCTAGCTTTATACCTTTTTCTACCTCCATATTCTTCCTTCAAGGCTTGCTCCCACTTCTTCCTAGTTTCTACCTGCACTGCTTCTTCATAACATGCTGGTTCACCAGAATCAGTCAACAATACATAATATAATGGAGAGTATCATTTAGGGGTTCTACTTATCTTGGTAGATCTTCTAACACCAATTTCATGCATTTGAGGTGCTTGTTTCTGTTGTGGTTGTTGTTGTTTTTCTAGCAGTTGATCATTATGATTTTCAAGCACCTTCACTTTTTCTTTGATCTCATCAAGCATTGTGTATTCTATGTTTTCTTTTTCCTGTTTCTTTTCCTGCAGCTGATCCTTATACAAAACCTTTTCATTGAATATGACATCTCTGATCCTAATGATTTTGTGTTTTTCGTAATCGTAAAAGCAATAACCAAAATCACTAACACCATATCCAATAAAGGTACATTTTTTTTATTTTGCCTCAAGCTTTGTTCTATTTTCTTTATTAATGTGGACAAAGACTTCACAACGAAAAGTCTTTAAAAATGAGTAGTTTACCTTTTTACCTGTCCATGCCTCCTCTGGAATATCACGATCCAAGGAACTTGAAGGCCCTCTTTTTATTAGATAAATAACAGTATCTACAACATCTGCCCAAAATTTTAAAGGCAACCTTGCATGCAATCTCATGCACCTTGCATGCTCCATGATTGTCCCATTCATCCTTTCTGACACACCATTTTCTTGTGGTGTTCCTAGAACTATTTTCTCTCTACGAATTCCATTCTCTGAACAATATTTATCAAAATCTTTTCTGCAATATTCACCTCCATTGTCTGATCTGAGACACTTCAACCTTTTTCTTGTCTCATTTTTAACTAATGCTTTCATTTTCTTGAAACTATCAAATACATCAGATTTATTTCGAATACAATAAATCCAGTTTTTTATGGTTGCATAAACAATAAAAGTAACATAGTAACAAGAGCCACGAAGAGATGATACATGAGCAGGTCCCCATACATCTGTATGCACAAGCTCTAATTTTTTGCTCTTCTTTTCTTTCCCAACTCTGAGAAATCCGAATCTCTTTTGTTTTCCATAAACACAATTTTCACGAAATTCCAAATCAACATGCTTCAAACCTAGAAACAAATTTTGTCAGGCGGAAAGAGTCAATTTTGCGGACAAAACCAACCTCCCTAGAAGCTTAAGGCTTTCTAGTGACAAACAAGACAATTAAGAACAATCCTTCTCTAAATATGCATTTACCATATAAGAGATCAAGTGTTTAGATCCTACCTGTAGTCCAACGTTGTTGTAGTAGTCCAGCCTCGTCGATCCGGATGAGCTCCTCCTTCTCTTCGAAACCTGCATTTACTAACAATCAAACGATTAAATAACACCTAAATATCTCATAAAATAAAACATATTTAACATACAGACCAAGGAGTATATGAAACAACTCATAAATAACAAATTGTTGAGAAGAATGGACTTATTTGTATTAATAGGAAACAAAAGAAACCATTACAACCTGAGCCTTGGTGTTGTGTAGGTCCCTCCCAGGGTCCAGCAAGAGTTATCCTTTACTTTGATAAGCTCACCCACTTCCAAATGAAATAAGAAAGGATGGGAATCTCTCCTCACAAGCTTCTACAAGGAAGTCCTAATTCTAGCAGCATCTACCCCTAGGAATATTCAGCTTTCAACCTCCCCCCTTCTGGCCCAATGCCTGTATTTATAGTGCTCTAGAGGAAGTTAATCAGGTCCACCATCAATGGGATAAGCCCCTCTTTGGATGGGATAGCTCCCCTCTTGATGGGATAAGTTCCTCTTTCATAGGGATACATGAACCATCTGGAGGCGCTCAATACACGTCGAACACACTTCTAGAATGCTCTAGAAATGACCACAAGTAACTTTTTTAAGATGAAACTCGTGCCTTTTGACCTTTACAGGGGTACGCACCCAACCCTTTACATACAGAGCGTACAAGTACACAGGTATTGTGAACTTGGGTTGTGTACACACAGATAAGGTTGAGAGAAACTGCGTACCCAGAGATAAATAGACTTTTAAAGACTTTCTCTCTTTCTTGAAGTTTGACATGGAGAGCAGAGGTATGAGACTTTCCAAGGAGGATAGTATGACAGTTGATGGAGCCATACTAATTGCAAATAGTCATGGTGACAAATTTTAGTGTAACAGATTGCCCCCTAAAGTGCGAAGCCTGTAGTAGATTAGGGTTTTATATCATCTAGGAAGGGTGAAGTACTTTATCATTTCAAGGATTATCTTGTGGAGAGCCCAGTCAGAACCTGCAATTTTCAACACAAAATACAAGTATAAGACTATATCATTGCTGAGGTAGGCATTCCCATACTCAGATAAAAAAACTTTAACTAACAGACTAACTACTTCTCTGATACAAGAATGATTTCGCAATACATCATAATCATAGACTCATGTAGACACAGTATGGACGCAGCCATCTGTTTATAATTGGTCTACTATATAATGAATACAAAACTCCTAGCAGCCTGGATGGTGGAAACTAGATCCAGGGTCTTCATTTCTACTTCCCTAAATGGTACGATTCTAGCCATGCGAATAAATGAGTCGATGTCGAACATGGTAGAAACCACTTGATTACCAGTCGATGATGTAAACTGTTAACAAGTGTGAGAGAGACCACCAGTGATGTCAATGGTTCTCAAAGTACCCAGTACAATCCATGAGATGTGAATGAATGAGTCGATGTCGAACATTTCATGGAGTCCTTCGATCGAAAGTCAATGATGTAAACTGACGTCAAAGGCGAGAAACCTGCCATTGATGCATGCAGACTTCAAGGTACTGACGATTTCTAAGTCAACTCTCTAGATAATGTGTTGATGTCGATAGAAAGCGACCCGTCGCAGGCAAGCCCACAACACGAAATCATAGTTCAAGTTGAAGAAATGTTGTTGTAAGGACTGACTCAAGGATGATAAAATGGATGATAGGTATTTTGCAGTTGAATGTTTTTTTTACAGACCTCTTGAACACATAACAACACAACAGATGGCTTGGTGACAAATGACTCAAAGTTAATCCCCGGAACCCGACTGAAGAATGTCAATGAGGTTTGATCAATTGTGAGGCAAAGGATTTCCCAACCCAGGTGACTAAAAAGTGTCGTGTTCAAGAGTGGTAGTAAGGTTTTTCTGAGACAAAAGGATATCAAATAGGCTCATTCTTCTCTCTTTTCCCCAACCATTTCTAGCAAGTACGTCTTTATTTTTTACAAGCTTGAGGAGGATAACATATGCTTGATTGTAAGCTCATCCTTCGGATGAGTGCAACTTAGTTTTTGATTCGAACCCTAAGAAGGAGTGGTCCGTTCCTGTTTGTAATTGAACAGGTCCTTTACTGTGAAATTTTAACGAGTCTAGTATAGGAGAAACTCAACATTTTTCAATTTTAGAGAGTCTGAAAAACTTAAGAAGACTCCAGATTGAACTTTTTCGTAAATTTGTGTCTCCCAAGCCTGAAAAAGTATAAAATAATACCTGGGAGAATCGCTTGATCTTACGACCAAGGAGTACTTTCATGATTAGTGTCTTTGACCTGAAAAGTAAAAAGTGATCAAGGACACGTCATTTTATTTCCAGTATCGAATTTAAAATGACAAAAAACCAACAATCTTTTCCTGTTTTTACGGTCAGAAAAGGGCTATAAGGGGACCATCTTTTAATTCTGTTTTAACGAGTGTAAAAGAGACGCTCGACAATCTTTTCATATTTTAGGAGTCAGAAAAGCGCTTAAAAGATGACTCTGATGTTTTGGTTCATGAAAAATGAGAATTTTCCTTGAAAATCCTTTTGTCCTGCACAAAAACAACACATTACTCATACCTGTTTAAGATAGGCAAAAATACATTGAAAAATATCCTTCCATGGTGAAAAATAAACAAACTTAGCATTCATTTATCCAAAAAACCTATAAAAAGACTTTTTACCATGTCATTTTTACCATTTTACTGTTGAGGGAGAGAAAAGGGCTTTTAGAAGAAACTTCCCGTGGACTTTGCGGAGAATCCGACCGTCGGAATCGAGTGCTGTCTCTTTCAGGTATTTCACAACATCCTCCTCTTTGTTTTCATCTGTTTAGAATTTCATTTTAAGCCCTAGTTTGATTTTTTGGGGGCTTTGGGGTTTTAAGATCCGCTTTTCAGGGTACGCAGGTACCCCATGGGTGACCTGCGTACCCCGACATTTTCTTTAATGGGAAAATGGCAGGAGTACGAAGCCTACATTCAGAACAGCTGCGTACCCACGCTCTGTTTTTTGAAAGCGGGATGTGTACTCCACGCAAAGTAAATTTAAAACCCCAAATCTCAAAACTAAACCATTAATTTTTGATTTAATGAATTCTAATGAATGTTTTCTGGTGTGTAGATTTCCCACCATGCTTGATTGGCGCGAAATAGAACACAAAGATGTCGATAATAAATCATCAACCTTCCATTGATGCTTTGAAGGCATGCAGTCTCTACAAATACTGGGCCATACCTGGCATGAGGGCCCAGGTGCGATTCTTAGAGTGGCTGGTTGAAAGGTGGAACGTTCAAGATCAATGCTTTTACATCGGAGGGCACCAGCTCGAGATAGAGCCCTCAGACATATATTTTCTCACTGGTTTGCCTAATATGGGTGAGCAACTGTCTCTGTTCGGGACTAGGCCGGGTGGCCAATTCCTTGCTAGTCTCCGGCTAGAGTGGTGCAATAATAAAAACCAGGAGAAGGGGATAGAAATCAAATACATATCCCGACCTGAACTTATGGTAATTTCCTTTACAGTTACTAGACTCTGCAGCGCAGCCGCTTTGCACATTGCCATCGGGTCCCAAATGCGGATGGCGATTGATTGCTTCCGAGGCACCATTTTCAACTGGTGCGATGCTATGTTAGCCAATACGAATGGCCAACTGACTAGGGCAAAGAACGGGAAATCAAAGACCTTTGGTTATGGGCCTTTAGTTGTGAGCTTTTCCCTAAAGAGAGTTCCGATGTTGATCCCGCAGCATCTCACAGTTGAGGTTGGGCCTCCTCGAGAGCCAAAGTTAATGCGATGGGTTGCGGTGATGGCCCGACATCCTGATGAGGGAGTGGGAGTTGTCCGATTTCCTGCGGGTTACTTTCACTGGTTGGAGGACCAGGTCTTTGCGATCCAGGATTTTCCTTATGCCGGAGTGGATTTTCGTGGAGATCCGGACAAGGTTCTTCCACAGGGAGAACAATGGGACGACAGAGGTACTTCATTTTTCACAAGTTTTTTTTTCAAATTATCTATATTTTTTGTTTTTAAATATCGTCTCAAAACTGACAGTAAAAAATTTTAAAATGCAGATGTAGGTCCACAGCGTCCAGCCAATCTCCGGCCTTTCAAGAGGAGACAACCAGTTGCACTGGTACTGGTCCCACAGGACGCGGCTGCAGAGACCTTAGTTGAGTTGGAGCGGGATCTAGAGCGTCTGACAACAGATATACCTGAGACTACTATAGATGATATTCCTATCAGACTTCAGTGCTATGTAGTTGTAGTCCCAGGACCTTTTAGGAGGTTCTTGTGTAGGGTAGCCCGTGCAGTGGTGTCATATAGGGAGCATCACCAGTGATTGGATGGTCACTTTTGTAGACACATGTGACATTTTGGTTTTTTGTACTTATCATTTTTGCCGATCATAAGGTGTTTT
>APFE031678209.1:110066-130752 GCA_000404065.3 Pinus taeda | reverse complement strand
CTTCCAAATGAAATAAGAAAGGATGGGAATCTCTCCTCACAAGCTTCTACAAGGAAGTCCTAATTCCAGCAGCATCTACCCTTAGGAATATTCAGCTTTCAACCTCCCCCCTTCTGTCCCAATGCTTGTATTTATAGTGCTCTAGAGGAAGTTAATCAGGTCCACCATCAATGGTATAAGCCCCTCTTTGGATGGGATAGCTCCCCTCTTGATGGGATAAGTTCCTCTTTCATAGGGATACATGAACCATCTGGAGGCGCTCAATACACGTCGAACACGCTTCTAGAATGCTCTAGAAATGAACACAAGTAACTTTTTTAAGATGAAACTCGTGCCTTTTGACCTTTACATGGGTATGCACCCACCCCTTTACATACAGAGCGTACAAGTACGTGGGTATTGTGAACTTGGGTTGTGTACACGCAGGTAAGGTTGAGAGAAACTACGTACCCAGAGATAAATAGAATTTTAAAGACTTTCTCTCTTTCTTGAAGTTTGACATGGAGAGCAGAGGTATGAGACTTGCCAAGGAGGATAGTATGACAGTTGATGGAGCCATACTAACTGCAAATAGTCATGTTGACAAATTTTAGTGTAACAAATTTCTTTAATTAAGGATCTGCATCCCCTTCTCACTCATGTGCCCAATCCTATGATGCCACAATCCTATATATGTTCCTATAGAGGTTAAAGCATTAACAGAATTAGAAATACCATTGCATAAATACAATGTACCAACCTTTTCACCTTTTGCTATTACCAAGGCTCCTTTACTGACCTTCCAGGTTTTATCCGTAAAAATTGTTACATAACCTTGACCTCCCAACTACCATGTTGAAATTATATTTTTCTTCAGATTTGGAACATGCCTTGCCTCCGTCAATAGCCATTGATTTCCATTCTACTGTTTTATGAAAATTGTACCCATTCCAATGATTTTACAGGGTTTATCATCACCTAATTAAACTTGTCCAAAATCTCCTTGAACATAATCATGAAAATGTTTCCTATCAGGTGGGGCATGGAATGAGGCCCCTGAATCTACCATCCAAGCATCAATAATGTTTTCTAATGAAAGAATCAAAGCATCTTGCAACACATCACCTGTCACATTCTCTTCATGATTGTTTTCTTTCTGCATGTCTCCTTTTTTTCCCTTTCGAAACTTGCAGTCTTTCTTGAGGTGTTGTTTCTTCCTACATTTCCAGCACACTATCCCCAATTTGGACTTGGATTTGCATTTCCTTAACTTACTGTGATATCCTGGGCTCTTTCCTCTTTACATTTTTCTTCCCCTAGTCTCTGCAGTCAAAGCATTACTTGATGTCTCACCGGAGCTTTTCTGTCACATTTCCTCACTAAGGATTGCAACAACAACATCATCAAACTTTAAAGTACTAGATCTAGAGACAGCGTTACTAATGAACATAAATAAACCATTCCAACTTTTTGGCAATGAGCATAGAAATAACAGAGCCCTAACTTCATCATCAAAATTTAGCCCTATAGAACTTAACTCATTGGTAACTGTATTAAATTAATTTAAATGATCAGCAATAGATCCACCTTCTGACATATTCATATTAAATAAACGCTTCATAAGAAATATCTTATTTGATGCCGAGGGTTTTTCATATAGTTTTGCCAATGCTTTCATTAAAACCTATGTTTTCATTTCCTTTGAAATATTAAACACTACTGACGCGGCTAGGCACAACCATATTGTTCTGAGTGTCTCTTTGTCGAGAATATCCCATTTTGTGTTTGTCCTCCTTCTCAGTTTCTTTGTCTTTCCGCTCAATCATAGATACATATCTCTCTGATACAGATAATCTTCCATCTGCATCTTCCATAGCTGGCAGTTTTGGCTGTTAAATTTTTCGACCCTAAACCTACCATCTTTTGTCATTTCTCCCACTCAAACCAAGAACCCTTCTCTCTTGCAAGTTTATTAGCCAAATATACCTTCATCTCTGATACCAGCTGTTAGAAAATTATATATTACATAACAGTGGAACACATAAAATATATTGCAGAAATATAAACAAAGAAAACACACAAAACAAGAGAGACATAGATATATGTTGTTCACCTAATTTGGGTTACGTCGACAGGAAGCAATCAGTGCTTCCTTTTATATTATCTAGCAAACTGAAGAGATACAACCTATAGCAGATCCGTTGTAATTCCCTCTTCGCTCTCACACAATCTCCTCTCTCTTTCTCACTCAGAATATAGATCTACATAGATGCAATAAAAATCCCTCATATATAGTGAGGGGTTGCCTTCTAGGGCAAAAAACCCTAAATTAAACATAACTTCTATCATTAGATCTCCACCTAATGAACGGTCTAGATTGACTACTAAATTACAACATTTTACAAGGAAATTTTACATGTATTTTTAGCTTCAAGGGTGCTACCCCCGATCCCCCACTAGGGGGGCGCTCCTAAAGATCGATGCCCCTCACCTGGACCCCCCTTGCAGCGCAAATATTATGGGCATTGTTGCTGCCACATTATGAACTGGGGTGTAATGTGGTGATACCTTTGAATAAAGAAGATAATCAGGCTCCACAACAAACAATCTCCCACTTGGAGACTGATTATAGCAGCTCCACCGTTGCATCATTTGCTGGACAATGAATCCACTTTGGACTTGGATGTTTCTCATCTTCTTCATCATAACTGAAGACCAATTGAAACTGAGCAGAATCTCAGTTTCTCGCTAGTTACAACTTTTGTTAACACATCTACAAGATTATAGCTAGTATGTATCTTTTCTAGCTTCAATTGTACATCTTCCAACATTGACCGTATGAAATGGTACTTGAGCTGTATATGTTTAGTCTTGGAATGAAATGCAGAGTTCTTTTCAAGATGTATGGCACTCTGGCTGTCACTGTATAACTTGCCCAACCCCTGCTTCTTACCCAATTCATCTAGAAACCTTTGTAACCTAATCATTTCTTTGCTAGCCTCTATAGTAGCAACATACTTTGCTTCTATTGTTGAGAGTACAACAACACTTTGCAGTTTTGAAACCCAATTGACAGCTTTTCCACCTATAGTAAAGACATACATCGTTGTGCTCCTCCTATTATCTCTATCACCTGCCATATCTGCATCAATATTTCCCTGTAGAGAAATGTTTGAACCACCAAAGCATAATGCTTGGTTTGTGGTACCCCTCAAATACCTGAGAATCCACTTCAGCGCCATCCAATGTTCTTTTCCTAGATTTTTCATGTACCTGCTTACAACTCCCACTGCATGTGCAATATCAGGCCTTGTGCAGACCATTGCATACATTAAGCTTCCAACATATGGAACTTTAGACATATAAGCCATTTCTTCTTGAGTCTTGGGACACACCTCCTTACTTAGTTTGTAATGGCTAGCCAAAGGTATACTAATTGGTTTTTCATCTACATATTAAATCTTTTCAACACATTTTCTATGTACTCACTCTGAGACTGTTAATTTTTTATTCTTCCTATCTCTAGTTATTCTCATACCAAGGATTTGTTTTGCAACACCCAAATCCTTCATTGCAAATGAGTTCGCCAATTTTCTTTTGAGAAAATTTATTTCCTACATGTTAGAACCTGCAACAAGCATGTCATCTACATACAATAACAATATAATATAACTGCCATCATTTTTCCTTCTGAGATAAACACAATGACTAGAGCGACATCTAGTATAACCTTGTTCAGACATAAACCTGTCAAATTTTAGATACCACTTCCTTGGAGCTTTTTTTAAGCCATACAAACTCTTCTTCAACCTGCACACTAGTTTCTAATTGAATTCATTTTAACAACAGGAGAAAATATCTTATCAAAATCTATACCCTTTTTCTGTGCAAACCCTTTCACCACAAGTATAGCTTTATACCTTTTTCTACCTCCATATTCTTCCTTCAAGGCTTGCTCCCACTTCTTCATGGTTTCTACCTGCATTGCTTCTTCATAACATGGTTGTTCACCAGAATAAGTCAACAATACATAATATAATGAAGGAGAGTATCATTTAAGGGTTATACTAATCCTAGTAGATCTTCTAACACCATTTCAGGCGTTTGAGGTGCTTGTTGCTTTTGTGGTTGTTGTTGTTGTTCTGGTTGTTGATCATTATGTTTTTCAAGCACCTTCAATTTTTCTGAGATCTCATCAAGCACTGTGTGTTCTCTATTTTCTTTTTCCTATTTCTTTTCCTACAGTTGATCCTTATACAAAACCATTTCATTGAATATGACATCTCTGGTCCTAATGATTTTTAGTTTTTCATAATCATAAAGGCAATAACCAAAATCATTAACACCATATCCAATAAAGGTACATTTTTTTGATTTTGCCTCAAGCTTTGTTCTATTTTCTTTATTAATGTGGACAAAGGCTTCACAACCAAAAGTCTTTAAAAATGAGTAATTTACCTGTCAATGCGTCCTCTGAAATACCACCATCCAAGGAACTTGAAGGCCCTCTGTTAATTAGATAAATAAAAGTATCCACAACATCTGCCCAAAATTGTGAAGGCAATCCTGCATGCAATCTCATGCACCTTTCACGCTACAGGATTGTCCCATTCATCCTTTCTGACACACCATTTTCTTGTGGTGTTCCTGGAACTGTCTTCTCTTTGCGAATTCCATTCTATGAACAATACCTATCAAACTCTTTGCTGCAATATTCACCTCCATTGTCTAATCTGAGACACTTCAACCTTTTTCTTGTCTCACTTTCAACCAAAGATTTCCATTTCTTGAAACTATCAAATACATCAGATTTATTTTGAATACAATAAATCCAGGTTTTTCTAGTTGCATCATCAATAAAAGTAACATAATAACTAGAACCACCAAGAGATGATATATGAGTAGGTCCCCATACATCTGTATGCACAAGCTCTAATTTTTCACTCTTCTGTTCTTTCCCAACTCTGACAAATATGACTCTCTTTTGTTTTCCATAAACACAATTTTCACAGAATTCCAAATCAACATGCTTCAAACCTCACAAAAAATTTATTGAGTGAAGGATATGTATCCCCTTCTCACTCATGTGCCCAAGCTTATGATGCCAGAATGTCGTATCCGTTCATGTAGAGGCTAAAGCATTAATAGAATTCGAAATACCATTGCATAAATACAATGTACCAACATTTTCTCCTTTTTCTATTAACAAGGATCCTTTAGTGACCTTCCAGGTTTTATCTATAAAAAAAATTCTTCAGATCTGGAACATGCCTTACCTCCTTCAATAGCCATTGATTTCCATTCTGATGTTTTATGAAAATTGTACCCATTCCAATGATTTTACAGGGTTTATCATCACCCAATCGAACCTGTCCAAAATCTCTTTGAACAAAATCATGAAAATGTTTCCTATCAGGTGGGGCAGGGAATCAGGCCCTTGAATCTACCACCCAGGCAACAATAACATTTTTTAATGAAAGAATCAAAACATCTTGCAACACATCACTTGTCACATTCACTTCATGATTGTTTTCTTGCTGCACGTCTCCTTCTTTTCCCTTTCAAGATTTGCAGTCTTTCTTCAGGAGTCCTTTCTTCTCACATTTCCAGCACACTATCCCCGATCTAGACTTGGATATGCATTTTCTTGACTTACTATGATATCTTGGGCTCTTTCCTCTTTCCATTTTTCTTCCACTAGTATCTACAGTTAAAGCATTACCTGATGTCCCATTGGAGATTTTCTGTCGCATTTCCTCTCTAATTATTGCACTAACAACATCATCAAACTTTAAAGTACTAGATCCAGAGACAGAGTTACTAATGGCCATAACTAAACCATTCCAACTTTCTGGAAATGATCATAGAAATAATAGAGCCCTAACTTCATCATCAAAATTTACCCCTACAAAACTTAACTAACTGGTAACTGTATTAACTTCATTTAAATGATCAGAAACAGATCCACCTTTTGACATCTTCATATTAAATAAATGCTTCATAAGAAATGCCTTATTTGAGGTCGAAGATTTTTCATATATTTTGGGAAATGCATTCATTAAACCCTCTGTTGTCATTTCCTTTGAAATATTAAATGCTACTGACGACACTTGGCACAACCATATTGTTCCAAGTGCCTTTCTGTCAAGAATATCCCATTTTGTGTTTGTCTTATTCATCAACTTCTTTGTCTTTCCATTCAATGGTATGTACATATCTCTCTGATACAGATAATCTTCCATCTTCATCTTCCATAGCTAGTAGTTTTGGCCATTAATTTTTTTGACCCTAAACCTACCATCTTCTGCCATTTCTTCCACTCGAATGAGGAACCCTTCTCCCCTGCGAGTTTATCAACCAAATAGACCTTTGGCTCTGATATAAATTGTTAGACAATTATATATTACAGAGAAATGGAACACATAAAATATATTGCAGAAATATAAACACAAAAAACACATAAAACAAGAGAGACACAGATATACGTGGTTCACCCAATTTGGGCTACGTCCCTGGGGAAAAACCAGTCCTCCCTTTTATATTATCCAGCAAACTAAAGAGATACAACCTACAACAGATCCGTTGTAATTCCCCCTTCACTCTCACACAATATCCTCTCTCTTTCTCACTCAGAATACAAATCTACATAGACGCAATACAATTCCCTCATATATAGCAAGGGGTTGCCTTCTAGGGAGAAAAACCCTAAATTAAACATAACTTCTACCGTCAGATCTCTGCCTAATAAACAACCCAAATTGACTACAAAATTACAACATTTTACAAGGCAATTTTACATCTATTTTTAGCTTTAGGGGCGTTTCCCCCAATCCACCACCAGGTGGGGGCTCCTAAAGATTGCTGCCCCCCCCCCCCCCCCCCCCCATGGACCCCCCTTGCAGCGCAAATATTATGGGAGGCGTTGCCGCAACATTACAAACTAGGGTCCAATGTAGTGATACCTTTGAATAAAGAAAATAGTCAAGGTCCACAGCCAATAGTAAGGATGATAACGATGGCGATCATAGTGCCTATCTAAACTAGAACTAGAATAGTACTTGTGTCTATCCCCTCTCCTATCCAGAGTGTCCAACAATCTTCCATCTCTGACCATGTCATCTCTATCTGACCTATGACCACCATGAGATCTACTTCCATATGCCCCATTAGTTTTGTCCTCCTGCTCATGGCTGATCCACAGTGGTCCTTGTTGCTGAAAATTTGTCAAACTCTGAAGTATCACTGCACTTACCTCTGCTAGCTTCTCATGTGTCTGTATGATTCTGTCATTATCTACCTTACAACTCCTTATTTCTTCCTTTAAGCTCCTCCTGCCAAATCGAAATAATTCCCAACACCAATATACTTCTTATCTGATTCATAGGGAGCATCTTTATAGTCTATCATCTTGCTAGATATTTGATATTTCTTCCTACAAGGTATATCATGTTAGCTAAACCAAATCACAATAAACCAACGTACCTTAGTATAGCTTGAGGAGGATACCTTTTCTGGAATATCAACAAATCAACGTGATCCACGTATAACATAATCATGACAACATATAGAACATAGAACATAAGAATATAACCATGCAACCATCATTTTAGCTAGGTTCCAATCATCAATGCATGACCTTATCAACAATGCATATCATGACCTCATGCATGAAAACCACCATTACATCACTGTACACCTAACCACATGCAAACATTAACATGCATAAGCAATGTGTAATCCACCCCACACACATAAACACATATATTCAAGCATAAACGAATAATACTTGAACCAGGCCTACATGAATGATACATGTAACCAAACATACAAGAATGTAACCAAGTATACAAGAATGATACATGTAAGTGACATATAATGACATGTAACCAGTAATACACTCATGATGATGCATCCCACAACAACACCATCAACTTCCACATGGCGACATCACTACAACCATGATCAACACCATGCAAATGCAGCAAGCACATGGAATACAATCACAAGAGACACACATGAAACCGACATGAATGCATGAACAACACACCTAGCCCATCTAGTATGAGGGGTGAACCATGCTATGATACCACTCTGTAACACCCTCCTCCCACATCTACCTAAGCAACCGGCTAACCGAGGTAAAAATGCGCCAAGAGGCCACTATGATATGATTTGACCTCCCAAATCACATTAAGGAAGTGGAACCCATGGAAACACACCATACAAACCTTAAACATCAACACTAGGATCCTCAGGAACCAACCCAACCTTTTTGCCAACCAACCCATGGGTCCCACTAACATTTTGGACCACTTGACCCTTGAATGCTCCCATGCTATAGGCTTGCCAGCGTTTAGGAGGCTCTGGACACTCTCATGACAAGGCATGCCAACGTCCAAGTATTATTTTTCTTAATGTTGTGCCAGTGTCCCTAATATTTGAACCACTTTTTCAGGCCCAAAGTTAAGGTCACTGCCCAAAATTGAATGACACCTTTAGAACAATAAGATAACAGGGAAATGACAGTACAAATGGAGTTACTTGAATAAGACCTTGAATGGATCCCTACTAGCCATGACATGCATTTCATCAAACATATCACGAATATTTAATCTACATGTGTAAATAATAGATATGGGCATAGGGGTCTTATACTTAGCTGAGAATCACTAAGAAGCATTGATGCCTCAACACTTTAACATCCATTTCATCCATTAGGTCATAGATACATTGTTCATTCATTTACAAGTAAAAACATGATGAGATCCATACATAACCACTGTCATAAAACACATACATAACCAGCATAATAGCAGCAAAAATACTAGTGAAAACACATCCATATGATCCACATATAAAGCAGTATAATACTCATATAATACAAGGAGAAATAACCTCATATTGATGATGAAAAATCTAAACCTAGGATGGGAATTCCACATTCCACCAGACCATAGAATACCTGAGCCAAATCTCTCTTCAACCATTCACCCCAGTGCCATATTCCAAGCATGAATGTGGGATATCATCCAACACATCAATCCAAAACCATCCAGGGCTTCCAAAGGACATCCACCTCAACCCATCAAACAGTGACTTATGAGGCCTCATTCAGTGACTAGGACAAATTTTCAGAGATATGGTTTCAGAAGGTGGTTCACGAGGCTCTGAAAAGTAGATGGAGCATTATAGAGACCAAATGGCATGACTAGGAATTCATAATGGACTTCATGAGTGTGGAAGGTGGTCTTGAGAATGTCTACTTCCTTCATGCGTATTTGATGATAGCCCAAGTGGAGGTATAGCTTGGTAAAGAATTTAGCACCATGCAGATCATCAGCAACTGGAATAGGAAATTTGTCCTTGATAGTGAGCTTGTTAAGGGCTTCAAAGTCTAAACACATGTGTTATTCTCCATCTTTCTTTAGAACCATGACCATTGGAGATTAATAAGGGATGATTCTAGGATGGATAACACTGACTTCAAGGAGTTCCTTGATGATTTTTTCAATTTCATTCTTTTGGGAAAAAGGATATCGATATGGCTAGACATTAGGTGCTTGGGTACCCAGGACCAAAGGGATGCTATGATCATGTTCACCCCTAAAGAGTGGAAGCTCTTTAGGTTTGTCAAGGACCCGTTGGTGGTGATATAATACTTGTTGCATCTTAGGGTGAATATGAGGAGTAGTGGATTCAACTGCATGGATGGAATTAAATTGGGCGACTACTCCATGATGGCCCTTTTTTAAAAGCTTCTCCATTCTATGTAAACTGATGATAGTAGGAGCACCTGCCTAGAGTCCCCGTAATGTATGGATGTGGTATTTCTACTTAAAGCTCATATATAACTCATAGAAATCCATTCTAATAGGGCCCAGTGTGCAAATCCATTCAACACTTAGGAAAATTTCACAACCACCCATTTCAATGGCAAACATGTGGGTCTTAGGTGGTAATATCCCATCTGAAGCTTAATATTTTCACATCGGCCTTCACATTTCATTGACCCCCCATCAACAACAAGGACTTGGAAATTATATACCACTCATACAAAGAAATGAACAACTTCAACAACTCTCTTATGGATAAAGTTATGAGTGTTTCCACTATCAATCAATAGCACTACTGGCCGATGTTTAATAAAGCCTCTGATTTTGAGAGTCTGAGGTGAAGAAATTCCATCCAAGGCATGTAGTGATATAACTGGCTCATCAGGCGTAGTTGTGAGATCATTCTCGGTTTGCGTTTCCCCCACTTCTTCCTTGGGAACCTCAAGGGATGGAGATTCATCTACTTAGTTGTTATCAGTAGCATCAATTTAAAATAATTTTGGTTCATTGCATTTATTTCGAGGGGAGTACTTGTCATCAAAGTAGTAGCACAATCCTTGTTTCCTTCTTTTATCCATTTCCATCGGTGACACCTTTTGAACCTCAAGTGTTTGGGTGGGGCCTTGAGCTTGGGTGTGACGTGCCTTAGTGACGAAAATTGGGCGATTGAACTAGGAATTTAAGGCAATTTCCAAATCTAAGGCCTTGCGGCATGTGTCCAACTAAGTAGTTGGGTGATGCATCCAGACATGGGCTTGGATGGCTTCTCTTAGGTAACCGATGAAACATTCCAAGTAGAACTCATATCCTAGACCATTAGTTCTAATGGAAAATTGTTCAAATGCTGCAATGTAGTCCTTTATTGTACCTGTTTTTCGGAGCTTAGTGAGACGACCCAAAAAATTAAAGTCCCGATCAAAGCAATCACATATGTCTTTTGAGAACATGTTCCAAGATGCTCTCCCTAAATAACATTTCTAATGCCACTGCCACCATTGCCATCTCTCTTGGTCCAAGTAAAGGGCTACCACATGTAGTTTAGTTCCATATTCACAGATATCAGTAAGGGAGAAATATTGTTCCATTTATGCTACCCATACTACAGGGTTAGAGGCATCAAATTTATACATGTCCAGCTTGGGTGTTCTGTGGTTGGAAGAGTGGTGATTTCCATGGAAGTGAATGTGATGGCTGGATTCTCCTTCTATGTGTGCATCAGCACTAGGCTCCTCCCTATGAAATGCTTTTATGAAGGTTGCTAGTTGTAAGATCTGTTTGGTAATATTCTTCTCGAATAACTTGAATCTTTTCTCAATGTGGTCAACCTCTCGACTGCCTTTTCCACAACCATAACATGCAATCTGGTACTTAGCATACACCAACCTTAGTCAATTTTTGTAGCTTACATAAGAGTAGTTTGCTTGGAAAGAGGGCAAGCTCGGGAGTCTAATGGCATGGGTCACTTGAAGCCACGTGAGGAAAAATTTTGCGACCCATGAAAAATTGGGGGCTTACAAGTTAATGGTACCATTGTGACCAGTCCTTCGTCCTCAATCTTATGGGCTAAGTCTCTTGCAAGTGTCACGGGATAGTCTCAAACTCTTTTTTTCTTACTCCGAGAGGAGTTTTACTCCCTACTGATCAATATTGCAGTGGTCGATATCCAGAAAGCTTGATACTGCCCAATGTCCTATGAAAATCAGGCCTGGATTGTAGTAACAAAAACCCCAAGGTCTTGGTATTGTCAATTGTGCTGCAACAATATGATCTAGAATATGGCGGCCAAAACCATCACTGCACAAAGAGTCTAATCTACAATGTGAAAACCCCAACTACTGAATCTGAGTTGTACGACGATGGAAGAACTCCAACTATTGGATCTAATTTGAAAGATAAGGTAGAGGACAATCTTTAGATAGCAAAGGGAACTATGGTCACAAAGGAGTGTCAGGTGCTACAACTCACAATATACGCAGGGGTCCAACAATAGTACTCAGACCAATATTTTAGGGTGCTAACTAAGGAGGATCGATCGTACCCTTAGCCGTAATACCCAACTACCTTATTGTATGTGTGAGTAATCTCCCCAAGTGATGTTCCTGGTGTACTGTAGCAGCAAGACAACCGGCGACTTATCTATGTTTAGGTTTCAGGTGATCCTAGGGGGCTTATGATATACCCAAGGGTACATGGAAGTGCAGTCTGTGCGCAATTCTATCTAATGTACTACTACTATAAGGGGTACCCACAAGGGTTACAAGGGATCCCAACAAGTGTGACCACCTCTTGTAGTTCCTATGTGCATGCTTCCACAAATCCATAGGTTTACGCACTTAATGATAGATCCCGTGGTTTAAAGGCGTTGGAACATGTCTCTAGCCTGAGAAACGTTCTATGAAAATTGGAGGTACCACTGGCCCTCGAAAGTTCTCTAATACGACTTGTTATACCCTTGGCCTACGAGAAATCTAGAATACCATAAATACAAAGAAATATAGCCCAAAACACAGAATTATCACATGAAATGAGAAAAACTGCAAAGTATTTTATTATTCAGAAGTAGATTCAATGTTCACTTGCCTCTTCGAAGGGGAAATATCCATAGAACAGAGCTCAATTACTAACTAAGGCTATTTATTGCTAAATGACATCCAAAAACCTAACTACTAGTGGTCCCTTGAATAACACGGGTTAACCAATTTATTTATTAACTATGGCCCATTTACAACTAACAGTGGTCCATTTTCTCTAATGCAGGTCAAACACTTACAATTATTAATGTGACCTTTATTGAGTCTCTAACTAACTATGACTATGACTCAAGCCATTGTGCTCATTACATAATTAAACGGGTTAGGGTTGGACCCTAACAAAAGATTGATATAAAAACATGTTTAATTATTTTATTCTTTTAATATCTATGGAATTGTGAGAATTCTCATTATCTATTAGCACCATTACTCTTGTCTTCTTATTGTAGCCAATAACCTTCATAGTTTGAGATGTTGAAATTCTATTCATCACAATAGGTGAGAGTGTTGGAGTGGAATTTATTCATTTGAAGTATCTTAATCCAAGTTAGATGACGATGAATTTCCTATATCCTTGTTGCTATCACTTTGTGCCTCACATAGATAGAAAAAATTTCATCTTGCACTTGTGGCCTACACTCTATTTGGGAGCATGACAACAAAAGAATCTATTTTTATTGTCCTAAACACTAGATGGTAAAATCATTTTATTAGGGGAACATACTCGAGGTTTTGTCTCTCAGAATGGAACTAGGAGGCTTGTTGCAAGGATGCTAATATTTCTTCAAAACATTTTGCTTTTATTCATGCTCCCTCAATGTCATTTATATATAAAATTTAGTATTCATTCTTTATTTTTTATTTTTTATCCTGATATGGAAACTTTTAAGAATATCTATTTGGTAATCCAAAAAAGTGAGTGGATAACACATGTAATTCATTAAAAAATTAATCCATCGAACCTAACTATTGTAAATGCGTATGGAAAAAAAACATTTTTCTTGATGCTTTGAAATGTCTTGAAAATATGTTATTAAGTGTTTCGTAGTTTCATGACTGAACTTGAGTGCACCACAAAAACCAATCGCAAGTTGAGCCTTCTATATATAATGATGTAATATATTTTTCCTTCATGCATTTGGTGTAACTCAAAATAATGTTTGAATCTATTTATCCATCTAGTGGATTCTGTATCATCCTCCCCATGGAATCTGGATACAATTTTTTTATTTGTTTTTTGAATAATTCCATTAGAGGAACTAAGGCTAGATGAATATCTACATTGTGCAAAGGTGGCATGTAAATTTAGAGTACTCACTCTTTCCAATTATTTTATTTTGGCTTCAAGGTTATCAATGTTTCCAACCCATTTTGAACTATTATTCTACCGATTCAAATCTCTAGGGGAAATCATACATTTCCTTGGGTTTCAGGAATAATTCCTTAAAAATTGTTGGGTCAAAGTCTCACAGTTTGGTAGTGATCTCATTCATATAATTTGTCAATCCTTTAATTCCGACATCCCCATGCTTGATGGAAATTTCATAAATAGAGTCTTTTAATTCCTTAAGTTCAATGTTTAAGTCTTTATCAGGTGATGGTTATGTAATATTTTCCTTGCTAAAAACTCTAAATGACTTCATTAAATTTCTCTTTTTGTATCAACATTGTGAATTATCGAGAATTGATAGGAAAGTGGGTGGGATGAGTGTGGGTAAGAATGGAGGTGGTGAAAACATGGATGAAGCATGGATTAGTTATTAGATGAAGCAGTGATGCATTGATGCAAGGGTGAGGTTGAGTTTGTGGTCAAAGTTGTTGGAAAAGGATTTAACGTGACGGATTGAGCATTTAAATGTGGAGGATTACTGAAGGTTTGGGTTACTAGATGGGGGTTTGGATGTGGAGGATTGATGAGGGTTTTGGGTGCTATATGAGGGTTTTGACACAAAGGACCAATGAGGGTTTACCTTTGGACATGGGTTGGTGACATGGACATGGATGATTGAGGGAACAATAAAAACGAATAGGTGGATGTTGAATAATTTAAGATAATTACATGGTTACAATGGTCAAAGAGGAATGCCACAATAGAGAAGAGAGATGCAGATGCCTTGAAGGCACATATGGATGAACAACTTTGATACCAACTTGTAGGAAATAAATTAAATAAACATGTATTTTTTAACTCTTCCATTGATTATTACAATGAACATGACAACATATGTATGTATGTATTTATTTATTGCAGGTCATTCAAATCATAAATTTTCATACGAGATGTGTTCATTTGACTTAATTACATTAATTATAATATAAATATGTTAGATTCATTATAGGTTAGTATGTAGAAAAAAAAAGGTTGTTTACAAAATTCCAAAACCATGACAAATATGTTGTATAAGAGTAGGAACATATAAGTCCAACAATTTAGACCTAACAAGGAAGTACTTGTAGGGGGATAAAGAATGTTAGTGTTTACATGTGCATGAATCACTAAATGAAATTTGAAATTTAATTTACTTTAGTATTTACTTCTTACCTTATTGTGCCCTACTTATTAACACATAGACGTGTATGCATAGGGTGTATAAAAAACATTGTTTTTAAATATTTTTACCTAGGTTTGTGCATGCACCAAGGTTGCACATGAATGCACTTAAATTTATTTGGTACAATGATACAAATTTGAAAAAGAAATATAAGCTAAGTATGATGGACATGGTATTGTATGCACTAGTGCATATATGGGTCATGTAAGCTTTGTTGTCTTTTTATTTTAATTTTGTTTTACAAAATTCTAGCTTTTTATTTGAAACTAAACTTGGTGCATCTTATAAAACAATACATTGGTTTGTTTTAGTTATGATTAAGCATTGATGCTTGTATATCTCTCCTAGGCACCATGTGACAATTTTTTTAATGTTTGCATTTTACACAATTTTGAGTGTGGGAAGCAATGTGTATTCAATTTTTATATGAAATGTTTATATTTTTTTCCCCAAGGAAAACCTCATAGAAAACCATCCAATTATTTCCCTATAATCCATGGATTGTAAATGGTGTAAAGCATTGTCCTTGATTATGAACGCTAACCTTGAGAATATCACAAAAGTTGAACCCATGGATTCCACAACTTTGAGGGAGAGATCTCACACTTGTCTCATTACTACTTGTGCTAACCTTCACGACTATGTGGTATTTGTGTGTATGTATATGAGAAAAATTACAGTACACCAATGCACCTTAATATTTTAGTGCTCGAATTTGAGAATAACCAAGTAACATTATGAAAACCTCCCTAGTTAAGAGGGAGTGTTGAGATCAAGCTTGCAATCCGAGCGATCAGGAGCGTGTTGAAACTCGGCCCTCGCTGCAGGCCAGGAGGCCGCACCCTGCGTGCTCTTTCCTGTGTGTGGTATATCGATAACAGCGAATCGCCATGGACAGCAACCGGAACAGCGATGGCAATGTCAAAGGGGGAGGGCATGGTGCTGCTTCATTCAATGACGGAGCGCCGGAGAAAGATGTTCCGCAGTGTGTTCAAATCGTCGTCCACATTCGGCCTCTCATTGGATTGGAGCGCACTCAGGGATGTAAAGACTGCATCACCGTTGTTCCAGGCAAGCCTCAGGAGCTAGCGATGCATGGTGCCCTGAGCTGTGCCATTTCCCTTCAGGCACACGGAGGCTCAACAAAACGCAGTCCGAGCTTCAGATCTGACAAAGATCTGCCAGATCTGGTCACCCAGAAGGCAAAAAAGACCAAGCTCTGGCCAGATCCAGAGATCGACATGGGAGCTAAACCCTCATCTGATTTCTTTCAGATCCAAATTTCTCAGCTCTCAGGCAGAACAATCATGCACTGGGTCAGCCCTTCAGTGCTGGTGCAGGATCTCAAACTGAATCTAGAGCGCAGAATGGGGATCCCATCAAGCCTTCTGCGACTTCTCTTTCAAGGTAAACAACTTGAAGACTCTCTCCCCCTCTCTTCTTACAACATTTCCAGAAACACCTCGGTGGTGGCGTCCCTTCGTCTGAGAGGAGGTGCAGCTGGACAATCTTCATCTACTCGGCCTTTCTCTTACAAAGACGCAGTTCACTCTGAGAACCCCAAACCCCCGGAAGCCCCTAAATCTAAGGCCTTCTTGGTGGACAAGATTGAAGAAGTTCCCTCTGTGGAACTCATTCATGAAGAGCTGGCTTCTCAACTTCAAGATTTTTCAGAAAGAGCCATCATTTGCAGATTTAATGGATTATGGCTGCGATCGCAGGATCTCTATGCATGGATCCATGCAAACTGGACACATCACTGTAGGATCCTTTTTTGCTCGAAAGGTTATTTCATGGTTCTATTTGATAACTCTAAGCACTATGAAAAGGCCTTAGAAGAGGGCCCTTGGTTCATGGGAACTGCAGGGCTATTTCTGACTCCTTGGTTCCCAGATTTTGATCCAGCTACTGCTGTCATTACCAAGACACCGGTATGGATTCGGCTTCCAAATTTACCTGCCCACCTATGGAGTACTCGAGTCTACAGAGTAATAGGAAATACCTTGGGCAGCTTCATCCAAGGAGATTTATGGCGGGAAGCCAAAGGGCTCTACTCATATGCAAGAATATGTGTGGAGTTAGATCTGAGTAAAGGGCTTCCAGAACAAATCAATCTCAAGATAAACGACTTTGTCTGGACCCAGACACTGGACTACGAGAATACAGCTTTTCGATGCCGCCATTGCCACCAATCTGGGCATTTGCAGAATACATGCCCATCTCGCCCGGCAAAGCAGAACAAGGCCAATGTCTCCAAGCCCAAATCCAAGCGATGGGCACCATGCTCTCCTCCTCCAGTAGCTGACTCTGATTCCTCCAGCTCTGAAGATGAAGATAGCGATGAAGAATTGAATCAGGCCCCTCATTTCGTGGCCCCTTCCACTGAAGGACTGGCGCCTCCCTTCGACTTAGCCAGTACTCAGAAACGTGCTCATTTGTCCTCTTCCTCGGATTCTGAAAAGGAGGGCTCCCCTGGGGAGGACCCCAATCTTCAAGTTGTAATCGCCCATCCACCCCAAAATGGGTGGGTTGAAGTTAAAAAAAGGAAAGGGAAAAGGCTTCGTGCTGATGCCTCTGCCCTTTCAGGGTAGCTTTCAACGCATCTTTAGTTGCCAGTGCTTTGCTGAAACTCCTTGCTTGCTCAACTCCTTCTCCGGAACCGAGGTTGATAGTTCTATCATTTCCGGTTGCCGATATCCTGCTTCTCTGGAATGTAACCTATTGTACAATATTTTTGCTTAATAGAATTAGTCTTTATCGACAAAAAAATATATATATATATATTTTAGTGCTCACTAATAAAAATCTTCTCAAATTTTGCCATCGGCCTCTGTTAAAAACCTCCACTCAAAAAAAAGAAAGGAATAGTGGTTTTGCTAAAATCTCTATTAATTCACATTTAGCCATGACAATAAATTCTTCTTTTAATTTCCTCAAAAATAGAGATTACAAGTTTTTAATAGAAACTTTTACAATTAAACATATTATTCAATAATTTTTGACTCATCTACATAAAAGCTTTTAAAACAATGTGTTTTGAATAAATGAAGTATTATACAAATGCTTAATAAATTTCTCCTTTAATTTTTCCAAAATTAAAATTACATTACACACAAAAAAATTTAAAAATATATTTTTACAATTACTTATATTATTAATAATTAATTATATTATTAATAAAAATAATAATTAAACTGTGTAATAATAATTAAAGTATATGTGTAAATCCAATATATTATTAACAAAAGTAATAATTAATTAAATTATATGTGTGAATCCAAAATCCACCGAGGAAATCACATTCCAAGTTCAACATATACACATCTATAGATGAAATGAAGTGACATATTTTATCACATCTTCTAATCATCTCCAATTTTAACAATTAAATGTATGTTTAAATATTATCAGTTTATTCAATGTTGGTATGAAAAAAACCCACAAATTCAACATATAAACATATGTCAATCAAATGAAGTGACATTTATTTATCGAATATTTATGCCGACCTTCAATTGGATATATCTTTGATTCTTTTAAAGTTGGTAAAAAAGCATGCCAAGTTCAATATATAAGAGGTCAATTAAATATTTCTTCTAATCTCATTTTCAACTTCGACAAATAAGTTTATTTAATATTATTAAAGTTGATTAAAAAAGAATAGCCCATGATTAATTGAAATAATTACATGTTTTTATTTTCATTTAAGAAAATTATATTTGTGTTTGTATTGATAATTTATTTACAAGTTTTCATCTTCTATATATATAAATATTAATAATTTATTTTAAAAAAGAGATTAAAATGTATGTTGTTTTTTTAATTTAATCGTGGAGAAGAATTGGTTTTTTTAAAGTTTGGCTAGATTACATTTTTGTTATGTCTAATATATCATTTTGATAGAAACTAGAAATTCAACCTCACATCAAAGAAAAGTGCATTAATGTAGCACCCAATTACCATCTATCCAAAACTCCTAAAAAATTATGTTCTACTAATATAAACATGAAAGGTTAAATTCTACATCATCATCGATAGTGTAGTAGTTAAATACCTCTGTTACAGGGGAACCACTCCCTAGAGGTGGGAAACCCTTTCCATTGTTCCCGCCCTAGAGGCGGGAAACCAGTGTGCTTTGGAATTGTATGGGAATGTTCAGGAGCAACAATGGGAGCCCAAGAAAATTTGGGGAGCTTTGAAGATTGTTTTTTTTGGAGTGGATCCCTGGGGTTGGGGAATACAAAGTTTGTAGACAAATATGTTGAACTGCCCACAAGACATGAGCCTTTGCTAAAACCTTCACAGATAGAAAGGCCAAAAACATCCTTAACACTGATATCCTTAATTGAGAAACTGGAGCAATCTCTTGATGAGTTAAGTGTGTGGATGTTATGGCAATGAGTATTTATTTTGTTGTTTATGTATATATATCACAAAAGATTGTGTGCATATTGTATGTGGCAGTAAATGGTTAACCATGAGAGTTGTTTTACTTTTTCTCTTAAGAATAACTAGAGAAACATAGGTAAAATTGTTCCTTTGTATTTTAAGGCAGATTGTTTCAAAGACTAATAATGTGTCAAAAATCATAATGAACATTTTAATATTTATATATATAAAAGGGAGAGGCCCAGACAGAAGATATATTTATAAATAAGAGAGACTATATATTTAAATTGATTTAATATTTTTAATTTAATATTATTTGTTTATTATATAATTATATAATTAAAAATATATTTTTTAATTTTTATTATATGATATTACGTTAGGAATTTCCTCTAAATTTTAGAAAAACTTGTAACCACTTTTCTAAATACCATAGTTACCAAGTTCGTTCGTATCGGCGAAAAAAATACGATAATTGGCCAGTTCGGTTCGATACGGTGATTAATTCGGTGAATTCAAATTCGGTACGGTGGAACATTTTTGTTAAAGTCCCCTGCGCGAGCTCCCCCTGCGCAAGCTCGCTGTCTCCTGCTTAGTTGCTTAACTTGAACGTGTTATGGCACTCGAACATGAATACGTGTTTTGTTATACTGAACAATCGCCTATATGGTAAATAGATCTGGCCTATGCTTCGTTACACCTAACCATGGCCATACACAAGATATACGGTAAATATATCTGGAAATTTGATATATACACATTCACATTGTTGACTATGTAAATATAAATTTTTTAAATTAAGGGATTTTTAAACATTCTTTAAATATATTTTATAAATTTAGAAGATAGTGATGTAGGTATGTAAATTTAAAAGTATTGATTTACTCTTTTTTTTACTTATTTTGTTGAAAAAATAAAATTAAGTTATTTTATTAAATTAAAAACTTATTTTTCAATAGTTGAATTAGTGGAAATAGATCATTGAATTTACTTTTTAATTGTTGAATAGGAGTCAGCAAGGTAAATTTTTAATTCCAGCGTTGCTTTGTTGATATATTGGAAGAAATTTTTAATTCCAGCGTTGCTTTGTTGATCCATCGGAAAAATACAAGTTCCGATTTGTGCAACATTGGTGAAAATAATACAAGGAAGGGCAAAACAAGTTTGGAACTAGGCAACCTTACTGGAAAATTGAAATAATGTAGAGAAAGACAAAGCTAATACTAAGATTTTATAATTTCTTATAAAGAAGATATATTATATATATATATCCTATAAAATAGTCTTTTATTTTTTTTATTTTTTTCCAATAAGAAATATCAACTTGCTTAATTCATTATGTGATTATAGAAGCTTTAATACAGAAAATACCAATTTTTTTATGTTAACAAATTGATCATTT
>APFE031678209.1:92419-108850 GCA_000404065.3 Pinus taeda | reverse complement strand
TTAAATTGTTTAATCTTCATAATTCTAATATCAGAAAGATTTTTCAACGGACTAAATCCATTTATACATTTAAAAATATTTTTTGAAAAACTATTTCTTTCAACACCATAAAAAAATTACACAAATTATAAATCCTATAGGTATATCTTGGAAATCTTGTAACCAATGCACAGATCCTATATTTTATATTAGCATTGTCTCCAAAGAAAATTGATGGGATTGTGTTCAATACCTATTGTGTATTCCTATATTTTCATATTAGCTAAATTTGTCGATTGTTTATGTTCCTGCATATATGACCGAGGTTTTAAGAGATACAGAGTATAAGATCTCATATTTTGGGTTTTGGTTGTTAAAAAATACGGTGGATCGCAGGGATTATAGGACCAAGCCCTGAAAATCAATGATCTAGTTTTGTTGTGCATTGTATTTCATATCAATCATAGGGATATAAAAATAGACATATTTCTTGTAATATGATTTATATTTTTGATTGAGTATAAAATCTTCTGGTTTTGCATGTGCCTTGTGACTAATTAGCAGAGGAAAGTAGTTACCTTCTGTACATATTTCAGAAGAGGACACCCTTTTTCTGGTATCAGTTACATTGTTTTTTAATTTATATTTTGTTTTATTGAAAATATTATAAATATAGTTTATAAGCTATAATATTTTCTCAATGTTGTTGAAATAATAATAATGTTGAAACATAATTTAATTTATGAATTGGATTATAATTTTTATTGTTATAGTTGTTACTCTAGTATATTATATTTAGAAGGATGGATTTCAGCATGTGTTAGTATAACTATATTTTTAGAAGATTTTGTGATCAATTATTTTTTTCTCATATCAAACAATATTTATTAATTACTTCTTTTATGGGTTATAAAATTAATTGATCTAAAATTTAGTGTTTATTACAAAATAGATTTTCTTAATAATATTTGTAACTTGAATTCTTGCATTTTTATATTAGAATAGTAAATGATCCATAATATACTTATTTCTTTAATAAATCAATTCTACATAATTTTAATTGTGATTAGATAGATAAGGTTATTCTAATTCAAGCTTATGTGATCCATAATTTGTTAATTCATGAAAATTTTTGGAGAAAATCACATAGAGAATATTTGGTTGACCTTTTTGAATCACCCAGTGTGATTCATCTTCAGGACAAGATGAAGAGACAAATCTTAGAGGAAGGTTAAATAAGAAGATAGGTGAACCTAACTGTTAGAGGAAAAAGGCTATATTTGTTAGAGGAAAACGGCTATATTTCCTCTAATAGTTAGGTTGACCTATCTTCTTATTTAACATTCCTCTAAGATCTGTCTCTTCATCTTCTCTATGTGATTTTCTCCAAAAAAATTCATGAATTAATAGATAAGATTTTAAGCCACTAGATAAACAAATTATGTATATACAATGCTAGGAATTCTATAAACAAATTAAGCCACTAGATAATCAACTACAAGAAATTCAACTAGGGTAGAGTTAGGAATTCTATTAGAAAATTTCGAAACTCACCTCCTTAGTACACAGTTCTCAAATAGACACATATAAAACTAAGAAAAGATAAGAGGAACAAGATGCATTTTTATCGATTTTCCATATTATGTGTAGGCAAAAACATCCACTAAGAGATGGTGCTAAAAATAATATTTAAATTTGTGGCATTTGTACATGTAAACATTCAATACAAGAATGTCTTATCTTTTCTGAGCTTAAGGAAGTATATTAAGGGGAAAGTGAAGCAACATAGTCTCTTTGTTATATTGCACCTAGGTGACCTTGGTAGCCACAAGCAACATGTGTCTTGAGACACAACATAACAATTTTATGCATATTATAGTTAATATCCTACTCAAGTGACATGGAATACTCCTATTTATTAGTAAGCATGGGCTCCTCAAGAAGGCCAAAACAAACCTTATCAACAAGGTTATAAATGAATTTCTTATGGAAACATACCTCCTTATCATTTTTACCAGCATCAATTTACACCTAATAAATTTCCACAACAACAACAATATAAACCATTCCCACAATATTTTCAACAAATGTCAAACATACCCTTTACTTCCTCCATAGCTACAAATAACTTATCATAATGATTAGAATTTCCAACCAACCAACCGCCACCTTGACCTAACCAATTGCCCACCTAGCTAATAATGAATCATGATAATAAGGTGGAAAAACCTATTTACAATGTTGAAGTAGAAACATTTCCTACATATCTAATAGCCCCCACACAATTATAAGAAATCCACCTAAGGTTTGCTAAAGTACTCCACCAAAAATATCTTGTAATTTTAGAAGAAAATGATGAGGAAACTCCTATTCAATGTAACATTATCATCAATACAATTTCAATAAAACAACCTCAAACTCAACAAGAACAATCAAAATTATCCAAATCATTTCTTCTAGAAAGGTTAAATTTGGAAAAGCTAATGATTCCTTCTGAGTTTGAATTTTTGAATGAAGTCAAAAATATTTTATTAAAACTCCCTTGCTATAAGATATGAAAAATATACCAATACACATAAAATGATTCAGGAGTCATGCATTATAAATTTAGGTAGAAGAAAGAAATACCCACCAACTATTCAAGTTATTGGGAAATTAGTAAGGCTCATCTCAACTTGAACTATTATAGAAAAATATATTAATCTAGAAATTCAAATTGTTACAATTTTTATCAATAATATTTCTATTCCATATACTTTGATTGATTTAGGTGCAACTATTAATCATCTAAAAATCTGTAATCTTCGACCAACACCAAAATGATTGGAATTGGTTGATAGATCAAAATTAAATGTAAGGGTGTAATAGAAGACATATGTTGTCTCCCTATACTCTTGACAATAATTATTGCACTTCATGATCCTACAACCTAAGTCTAATTTGGAGGGAATTCATTTAATCTTGGGGAGAGCTTAGTTGGGAACATGATTATTACAAATGATACTGAAGTAAAGCAAATCACACTTTAACCCCCTTCCAATTCAATGAATGAAATAAAACATGTACTATGGCTTGATGAGACTAATTTTGATGAAGAAATAAACCAAACTCATTTAACAATTGTAAAAACTATGTATCTCAAAGAAAATACCAATGAAATTTTGCTAAATCATTTCATCTTTAATTCCTATTTTACTTTAAATTTAGTAAGGTGGCCATCATCTTCTGGGTAGTTTTCCTCCAACCACCTTTTCTAACTAAATTTAAATGTAACTTTAGTATCTTTATCTCAATCCATATTTCCTATAAACTATATATCAAAATCCATTATTAAAACTATGGAAATATATCCTTGTAAATATTCAAACATTAATTATGCTTAGACATGTATTTAAAAAAATAGTTAATTCAAATATTTCAAGAATATTCCTATGCATTTGCCTAGGATTACACTTCTATGCAAGGCATCCATTTGGACACATGCATTCATCATATTTATGTAAGTGCTAATGTTAAACCTGTTTGGCAGCCCCAAAGAAGAATGAACCTAGTTTAAAAGAGAGAGGGAAAGAGAAACGTTAGAAATTATTAAAAGTAAATTTTATTAATCCCATCTCAAATAGCCAATTCGTCTCACCCTTGGTATTTGTTTAAACAAAGCAACCTTAAAATATCATTTTCCCTTACCTTTCATAAGTAAGGTCTAGGATAGATTAGTAGGAAAGAAATATTTTTCTTTCTTCCATGGGTTTATTGGGTGTAATCATATTATGATGCTCCTAAAAATTATGTATGGTTGACTAGCTTTATGTTGGTGTCTTACTTTTTTAAAGTATCAAGAAAGGTTGGAGTGTCAGGAGACCCTGCCTGGCCCAGTGCCTGAGCTTGCTTGTTTGTTGGGTTCTTAGTTGACATATGCCTATAAAGTATTAGCCTTTTGGACTATATAATGTGTCTACCACATTTCAAAGAGTGATTGTGGCTATTTTTTCTATTTTGATACATGACTATGTAGAGGTATATATGGATAAATGTTTAGTATATGGAAATTCTCCGGATAAAGACTTATATAATTTGCAAAAAAATTCTTAATCATATTTAGAGAATCAAATGTTTAGTCATGGTTTCAAATCTCTTTTTTAACTTTAAAATACAACCTCTACTTAGAAAAGAGGCTAACATGTACTAATCGTATTTCCTCACGAGGAATATTTTGTGATAATTAAATGATATTATGATTTGTAAGATCGTGAACGGTAGTAAAAAAGTGCAATAATTTTTAAGACGTATGACGTCATACTGTAGTATTAGTCTTAGCTAATTTAATGAACAAAGGGTTCGCTGACTGTTGTGCTTGAGAGCCTGTATTTATTTTGTGTATTTTACTATCGAAAAATTAATAAGAAAATATTTTTCATTTTTTTATTGGGAGATTTTTAGTGTGGATTGATTATTCTTCACTTATTATTTCAATAGGTGAATTAATTGATTTCTCATTCAATTTGATGCAGGAGCATCTAGCTCTGAGGAGACATAAAGTGGCTGACAGTCTCATGATAGGACCAGGACAAATAGTCGTTTATTTTAATTGGACAAGTGTTGGGCTTGTCAGTGACATGACTTTATTTACTTGTGTTATTTTATTTCATCTGCCTGTAGGTTGTTAGGATTAAGGTAATTATAGTGGAGCACTGTTACTGTTTATTAGGAATTGGTAACAGGAAAGAAATAATTAATTAGTTTCTTTTAAGTTACAGTAGCTAAAGACAGTTAAAGAACTGACAAAACTGTTATTTTCTGTTGAGACAGTTTACAAAGAACAGTTATGTTGCACTAGAATATAAACAGGAAGAGAACCATTGTACGGGATTCCCCCCGAAGAATAGAGAAACAGAAAGAAAGATACAGTCATTTTCTTTTCAAATAAAGAACATCTATTTTAAGTTATGGTATCATCACTGTAATGAAAATTTTCATGCAAGTAATCTAACTGTGTATGTGTAACAAACTGGCATAGAGTAACAGTACAGGACGACAAGCGAGGAGGACAAAGAACGGGTGCAGACATAATCTTCCAGAGCGAGAAGGGAGAAGTCCAGAACACGACTGACAGAGAGAGATAACAGTAACGACAAGAGGGCGTATAACAGTGCGCGTCCAGAACAAAGAGACCAAGAAGAACTGAACAGAAATCAAAACTAGGTAGCCCGAATAACCTCATCGTGATATGAGCAGAGCAGTGTTTTAAAGAAAATCAAAAGAACTACAGTATTACATTGCAAAGTTAATTTAAATAACTATCTATTTGAATTCACGGTCCTTTCGAGACCCAAGAAACACTTTCATGAGAGCAGAGCAGACTTTGCACAAAATAATATTTACAGACAAATCACCATTATAAATTAGAGTTTGCACATTACATTATAAGCCGAGAAATCACCAAAACCCTGTAGTGAGAGTAGTCCATAGCACTGGCAACCGAAGTTGCGGTTACCCGAGGGTTTCTAATAACCCAAACAACCTATCGACGGAGCGGAAAGTTACAGGCAGACAGGTGCCGACAAGAAGACCAGTAAGTGACCATATTACAGACTAGGGTTCGAAAACCCAAAATATTCATCTACAGGGCAGGGTTTCGGACAAACCCAGAAAAAAAAACATATAGAACAAGAGAACCAGTTACTCATGAAATTGCCAGAGACGGAGTGAGCTACAACATCGACAGACAGACAAAAGCATCGCACAGGCGAATGCCAACCACAGACAAGACCATGACAAAAACTCTATGAATAGAGACCCAACAAGTTTAGACCCTACCCGGAACAAAGCACTGTAGGGTTCGAGCGAATGCCACGGTCGTGAGGAGCGTAACCAGGAACCAACAGGTTCGAACCACCTGCAACCAAAACCAAACCGGATTAGTAAGGTCCTAATCCATAAAACCCTCAAGCAAAAGAACGAGAAGTAAAGGTGCCATTGAGAAGCCGTTTACCTGAACAGAGGAGGCAGAACGAACAGCAAATAAAACATGGAAACCTGAATGACATGGAACAAATGTGTTAGAGAATGTAAAGGAGGAATAAGGGAGTTAAATCAGAGAGCGAATGCTCACCTTGACAGCGAGATTGGAGCGCCGAACAGTTGGATTAAACCCTGTCATGGAAAAACCCTGTCAATAAATCGAATAGGAAGCAAGTTCAACAGTCCAATATTGAGAAAATCAACCAGCAATGCAAATACAAACCCTGTAGAGCAGAATGGCACCTCCAAACTAGTGAGTTTCCATCTCTAAGAGCAGGGAAGGGTCGAGAGAACCCACATTACAGACCTCGAAGAACCAGACGGCAAGGTGAACAGAGCTCTCACAGAGTGGAGCAAGCTCTCGGCAGAATGTCCGAAGAAAAAGCGAAATGAAAATGATTAACAGAGGGATGTCAACGAGCATTTTTGAGTGAGGTTAACCGACAGGTACAGGTGAGCATCCGGTGAAACAAGTTTTCGTAACCCTAATCCTTCTACCGAAAAACGTACAAATCATTTAATCGATCATTGAATTGCCCAGGACACGGGTCATATCAAACAGCGATCCTTAGCTTTGGCGGGAGGCCATCATAAGTGATATCAGAGCTAGTTTTTGAGTTAGAACTGATGGAATAGGTAGAAGGTGAAGGTGAAGCAAGAGGAAGAGGAAGAGGAAGAGGACGAGGATGAATCGTCCACAGGCCAGTAGATGCTGGATTGCGAGAGGAGATAAGAGTTTTGCGTGAAAGATTGGCAGTGATAGAGGCTGGAGGAAGAAGGAACCCAGCAGACAACAGTGATGAAGAGGAAGTTGAACCAAAGGAGGATGAGTTTGAGGGAATAACACCGGAACTGAGATTATTAAAGTCAGTTTTGCTGTCCAGTCATAAGCCAAGGCATGAGTTGCCTGCCTATGACGGGAGTTTATCGGCAGATGTGTTGTTAGATTGGCTAAGTGAAGTAAATAAATTTTTTGAGTTTGAGGAGACCAGTGAAGACAAACAAGTAAAGTTTGCCGCCACCAAGCTGAAAGGACATGCGTCCTTATGGTGGGACAGCGTTCAGGCAGAAAGAAGGAGATTAAACAAACAACCAATCAAGAAATGGGCCAGGATGGAAGCAAAGTTGAAAGATAAGTTCCTACCGAAAGACTATCAGATTATGTTGTACAGACAGGTACAGAACCTGAAACAAAGGGGAATGACTGTTAGAGAGTTTACAGAGGAATTCTATAAATTGAATCTGCGAGTAGGGTATGTGGAAGATACCTCAGAGAAAACAGCCAGATTTGTAAATGGCTTAAGAGGGGAAATTTTGGATGAAATTGGTATCCTTTCACCATAGACGTTGGATGAAGCCTATCAGTTTGCGCTGAAGGCAGAGGAGAAAATAAACAGAAAACAGAACTCCAAGAGGGGAGGTGGTTCTGGCAGGGGGAAAGGCAAGGTGTATGGCAGAGGGAGAGGTACAGTCTCAAATGAGGAAGGCAGCAGTTCCAAATCTGTTGGTACGACAGATAAAGACAACAGCAACAGGGAAGGACGACCAGCTTAGAGAGGACGAGGATTTGGTCGAGGCAGGGGAACTGTCCAGTGTTACCGTTGTCATAAATTGGGACACAAGTCTTATGACTATCCTGAAGGTGAACCAGCAGGCGGGAGAGGAACCTATGTTGCTCAGCCAGAGGATGCAGAGGAGACACCTCAAGAGACAGAGAATACACCTGAAACAGGAGAAGCCTTGGTGTTAAATAAAGTGTTGTTAAAACCAGCAAAGGAAGTGGCAGAACCAGATCAGCGAAAAGCTTTGTTTCGCACTGTTTGCAAGTCACGAGGTAAGTGCTGTAAGGTAATCATTGACAGTGGGAGTACTGATAATTTGGTAGCTGTGGAGATGGTGGAGAAGCTGGGATTGAAAAAGTTGAAACATCCCACTCCCTACAAAGTATCGTGGCTGCAGAAGGGGCATCAACTGTTGGTTGATGAACAATGTGAGGTGGAGTTTTAGATTGGTAAGTACAAGGACAAGATCCTTTGTGATGTGATGCCAATGGATGTCTGTCATCTGCTGTTAGGACGACCTTGGCAGTTTGACAGGAGCGCAGTTCATGATGGGAAAACTAACTGCTACAAATTTGTGAAAGATGGGATCAAGCATACGCTTGTACCCATCAAAGAGGAAAACACAGCAGAAGCTAGTGGAGTGAAAGCACTGCTGTTAGGTGGGAAAGAATTCATAAAGCAAATTGAGGATAGCGAGATAAACTTTGCTGTCATAAGGAGACCAAGAGCAGTGGTACTCCACACACAGGTTTCAGATTTGCCAGAAGAAGTTCAGAGGTTGCTGCAGGATTTTGGAGACATTGTGGTGGATGATCTTCCAGATGAGTTGCCACCTAGGAGAGGTATTAGTCACTGCATTGACTTTATACCAGGGGCAAGCCTGCCAAATAAAGTAGCTTACCGCATGAGTCCCAAGGACCATGAAGATATTAGGAAACAGGTCCAAGAGTTGTTGGACAAGGGTTTGATTCGGGAGAGCATGAGCCCATGTGCAGTACCTACTGTTTTGGCTCCCAAAAAAGGAGGAGAGTGGAGAATGTGTACGGATTCCAGGGCAATTAACAAAATTACCGTTAGGTACAGGTTTCCCTTACCAAGGATGGACGATATGATGGATTGTCTGAGTGGAGCGACTTACTTTTCAAAAATTGATTTGAAGAGTGGATATCACCAGATCCGGATTCGTGAGGGAGATGAGTGGAAAACTGCTTTCAAGACAAACAAAGGCTTATACGAATGGCTGGTGATGCCGTTTGGTTTGAGCAACGCTCCCAGCACGTTCATGCGTCTAATGAATGAAGTGCTAAAGGAATTTAACGGTAAGTTTGTTGTAGTTTACTTGGACGATATTCTGATTTTTAGTAAGACTAAGGAGGAGCATTTCAGGCATTTGCAGAGTGTATTGAGAAAATTACAGCAGAACAAGCTGTTAATTAACTTGAAGAAATGTACCTTTTTTCAGCGGGAACTAATATATCTGGGTTTTGTTATTGTGGAGAATGAATTAAAGATGGATCCAGAAAAGGTGACAGCTATAGTTAGCTGGCCTTCTCCGAAGAGTTTGTTTGAAGTTCAAAGTTTCCATGGACTTGCCAGTTTTTACAGGAATTTCATCAGAAATTTCAGCGAGATTTGCGCACCAATGTTGGATACAATCAAGAAAGTGAATCAGCCATTTCACTAGACAGAAGCAGCAGAAAACAGTTTTCAGATCTTGAAGAAGAAGATTACTGAAAGACCTGTGTTGAGACTGGCTGATTTCAACAAACTTTTTCAAGTTCGTTGTGACGCCAGTGGTACTGCCATTGGAGCAGTCCTCAGCCAGGAGGACAGACCAGTTGCTTATTTCAGCGAAAAGCTTAATGAGAGAAGACAGAAGTACTCAACCTATGACAAGTAATTTTACGCTATTGTGCAGGCTTTGAAGCACTGGCGACATTATCTATTGGGTAACGAATTTGTTTTATTTTCTGACAATTCTGCATTACAGTACATTATGTAGCAGCATAAATTAAACCACAAGCATGCAGCTTGGGTTGAGTACTTACAAAGTTTCACGTTTGTGCTTAAACACATTAGTGGGCAATCAAATAAGGTAGCAGATGCACTTAGTAGGAGAACATTATTGTTACAGGAGAGCACAATGCAGATCTTAGGATTTGAACACTTGAAAGAGCTGTATCCGACTGACACCGAGTTTATGGAAGCCTATGAGGCTTGCCAAAACCCACTGTTACGAAATGACAGCAAGTGGCTGGATTATAACTTACAGGAAGGATTGTTGTTCAAAGGAGGGTAGTTATGCATTCCCAACTGTTCTATGCAGGAAAATATCATACAGGAAAAACACAGTGGAGGCCTAGCAGGACACTTTGGAATTGACAAAACCATTGCTCAGGTACAGCACTTCTATTTTTGGCCTAAGTTGCAGCGGGATGTGCAGAGGTACGTGACTAGATGTAAAACTTGTCAATTGGCAAAAGGTCACAGTCAGAACACTAGACTTTATATGCCATTGCCCATTCCTAGTCGACCTTGGGATTCGGTCAGCATGGATTTTGTGCTGGGTTTACCAAAAACACAACGCGGCTTTGATTCAGTGATGGTTGTAGTCGACCGATTTTCAAAGATGGCGCACTTTATACCATGCCGGAAAACCAGCGACGCCACTTACATAGCACATCTTTTCTTTACAGAGATTGTGCGGTTACATGGACTTCCACGAACCATTATCTCTGACAGAGATGTCAAGTTTACAGGTCATTTCTGGAGAACCTTGTGGAAAAAGTTAGATACTCAGTTGCAGTTCAGCTCCGCTTATCATCCGCAGACGGACGGACAGACGGAGGTAGTGAACCGAAGTCTGGGGAATTTACTCAGAAGTTTAACAGGTGAAAATTCTCGGACTTGGGATCGTGTACTGGCACAGGCGGAATTCGCATATAACGATTCTCCTAACCATAGCACAGGCTACAGTCCATTCCAAATTCTGTACGGCATGCATCCGCGAGGAGTGCACGAGTTACGAGATTTGGGGAAACTGGAGAAACAGAGCGCTGATGGGGAAGATTTCGCCCAAGCTATGAGCAAACTGCACGAACAGGTTAAGCTAAAACTACAGGACAGCAGTCAGAAATACAAGCAGCGAGCTGATACAAAACGCCGGGAAGTTCAGTTTAATGTCGGGGATGAAGTTCTTGCATACTTACGCAAGGAACGATTTCCAAAGCGAGAGTACAACAAGCTCAAGTTTAAGAAAATCGGGCCCTGCAAGATCATTCGCAAATTTTCTACGAATGCTTACGAGATACAGTTGCCACCAGGGATTGGTATTTCCCCTATCTTTAACGTGGCAGATCTGTTCCCTTATATTGCAGGTTCGGCAGATGATGCAGCAGCAGAGCCACCGCGGGACACCAAATTGGGAGGAGATTCATGGACGAGACAGATGCCGATGGCACCACCCGTCGAAATTGAGGGAATTTTGGACACACAGGTAGCCAAGCGTACACGCAGGAAGGAGTATTTGAGATATTTGGTAAAGTGGAAGAACCGTCCAATAGAGGACAGTTCGTGGCTGAATGCGACACAAATACAAAAGGCAGGCTACTCTGTTGACGACCTCATGGAACGGAGCCATGACTTTTTGCCACCCCGGAAGCCTGATGCAGGAGCATCCAGCTCTGAGGAGACATAAAGTGGCTGACAGTCTCATGATAGGACCAGGACAAATAGTCGTTTATTTTAATTGGACAAGTGTTGGGCTTGTCAGTGACATGACTTTATTTACTTGTGTTATTTTATTTCATCTGCCTGTAGGTTGTTAGGATTAAGGTAATTATAGTGGAGCACTGTTACTGTTTATTAGGAATTGGTATCAGGAAAGAAATAATTAATTAGTTTCTTTTAAGTTACAGTAGCTAAAGACAGTTAAAGAACTGACAAAACTGTTATTTTCTGTTGAGACAGTTTACAAAGAACAGTTATGTTGCACTAGAATATAAACAGGAAGAGAACCATTGTACGAGATTCCCCCCGAAGAATAGAGAAACAGAAAGAAAGATACAATCATTTTCTTTTCAAATAAAGAACATCTATTTTAAGTTATGGTATCATCACTGTAATGAAAATTTTCATGCATGTAATCTAACTGTGTATGTGTAACAAACTAGCATAGAGTAACAGTACAGGACGAAAAGCGAGGAGGACAAAGAACGGGTGCAGACATAATCTTCCAGAGCGAGAAGGGAGAAGTCCAGAACATGACTGACAGAGAGAGATAACAGTAACGACAAGAGGGCGTATAACAGTGCGCGTCCAGAACGAAGAGACCAAGCAGAACTGAACAGAAATCAAAACCAGGTAACCCGAATAACCTCATCGTGATATGAGCAGAGCAGTGTTTTAAAGAAAATCGAAAGAACTACAGTATTACATTACAAAGTTAATTTAAATAACTATCTATTTGAATTCACGGTCCTTTCGAGACCCAAGAAACACATTCATGAGAGCAGAGCAGACTTTGCACAAAATAATATTTACAGACAAATCACCATTATAAATTAGAGTTTGCACATTACATTATAAGCCGAGAAATCACCAAAACCCTGTAGTGAGAGTAGTCCATAGCACTGGCAACTGAAGTTGCGGTTACCCGAGGGTTTCTAATAACCCAAACAACCTATCGACGGAGCGGAAAGTTACAGGCAGACAGGTGCCGACAAGAAAAGACCAGTAAGTGACCATATTACAGACTAGGGTTCGAAAACCCAAAATATTCATCTACAGGGCAGGGTTTCGGACAAACCCAGAAAAAAAAACATATAGAACAAGAGAACCAGTTACTCATGAAATTTCTAGAGACGGAGTGAGCTACAACATCGACAGATAGACAAAAGCATTGCACAGGCGAATGCCAACCACAGACAAGACCATGAAAAAAACTCTATGAACAGAGACCCAACAAGTTTAGACCCTACCCGGAACAAAGCACTGTAGGGTTCGAGCGAATGCCACGGTCGTGAGGAGCATAACCAGGAACCAACAGGTTCGAACCACCTGCAACCAAAACCAAACCGGATTAGTAAGGTCCTAATCCATAAAACCCTCAAGCAAAAGAACGAGAAGTAAAGGTGCCATTGAGAAGCCGTTTACCTGAACAGAGGAGGCCAAACGAACAGCAAATAAAACATGGAAACCTGAATGACATGGAACAAATGTGTTAGAGAATGTAAAGGAGGAATAAGGGAGTTAAATCAGAGAGCGAATGCTCACCTCGACAGCGAGATTGGAGCGCCGAACAGTTGGATTAAACCCTGTCACAGAAAAACCCTGTCAATAAATCGAATAGGAAGCAAGTTCAACAGTCCAATATTGAGAAAATCAACCAGCAATGCAAATACAAACCTTGTAGAGTAGAATGGCGCCTCCAAACCAGTGAGTTTCCATCTCTAAGAGTAGGGAAGGGTTGAGAGAACCCACATTACAGACCTCGAAGAACCAGACGGCAAGGTGAACAGAGCTCTCACAGAGTGGAGCAAGCTCTCGACAGAATGTCCGAAGAAAAAGCGAAATGAAAATGATTAACAGAGGGATGTCAACGAGCGTTTTTGAGTGAGGTTAACCGGCAGGTACAGGTGAGCATCCGGTGAAACAAGTTTCCGTAACCCTAATCCTTCTACCAAAAAACGTACAAATCATTTAATCGTGTAAAGTTAAATTTCATATTTAATTAGAATTAAAAACATTCTTTTATATAGATTGATATTGTATATGTACCTACACAATAGTACATAAATATATAACTTATTGTATCATTAGTACAATTTAGTATTAATATTATATATAATATTGATATGATGCTATATAACATAATTAGAATGAAAACATAAACTTAGAATCAATATTTATAATATTAATATAATAATCTTATAATATAAAATAAAAATTATATACATTAATGTATAATATGATAATATAGTAATAGTACTATTATGTTATATTATATTATTATTAAATCCTAACATTATAATATATAGTAATAGTAATAGTAATAGTATTGTATTATATTATATTAATATTAGTAATAGTAATATTACTCTAGTATAGTGTCATATATAGTATAATTTATTAGTATTTGTATTTTAGCATTATAGAATTATAAATAATATTATTATATTAGTAACTATTTTATTATTAATTAGATTTAAATATTAAATGTATTAATTCATAGTTAGTTATATAGAGAGAAATAATATTTAGTAGTATATATCAAGTTATATTAGATTTATATAATATTAAGAAATAATTAATAATAAGTTAAGATATATTAACACAGTTGTAATGTAAGAGATTTGTATTAATATAGATTAGTATCTCAATATAGATTAATATCTATTATAACATTAGTATAGTATTAACACATATCTAACATCGTAGTATATAGGGTTAATATTTAGTATTCTATTAAGATTGTACATTAGAATTAGGTTACAATAACACTTAGATTAAGCCAAGTTAACTTTAGGTTACACTTAATATTGGGGTAATTGGACACATAACTAGTCAGAACCACAATCTTCAATGGAAAATGGTCTAGCTTGGGGGCCCTAACCAAGTGGTCTCCCTTGAAGTTGATGGAGGTCATTTTTTCCCATCAACATGGCCTTGATAAGGAAACATTATAAAATGACACATGCTCAAAGAAGTTGTGTGAAATAGAGCAAGGTAGTTACCTTCCATTTGGAGGAATTATTCAACAATATGTGTTGGGTGAGAAAATACAGACAATGAGGATTGAGCTAACAAGAGTTGAGCTTCTAGTACAAGCTAGTTTATGAAAAAAAATCGGGTGGGAGGAAAAACAACTAGATATCTTATCTTTGTCTACATTAAAAAGATTTTTAGGTGGGTGAGGTCTTTCCCTGTGATTTCATCTCTTGAACCCAACCTCAATTCAATTATGAAACAATAGAGAATTCAACCAGATTGCATCATTGGTGGCAAAAGGGAGGAATTTATGGGCCATGTTAACATTGTAGGGGTCAAAGGCCATTATAGAAGCCCTCTATATATGAGGATTAGTGGAGCATGTAGTAGCATGTGGTAGAACCTAACTCCCTTAGAATTGGTGTTTGGGATTGTGAAGCAACCTATTCTACATGATGTCAAGGGATATGCTATGAAGCAAGATCTTAAGGAGATATACTCTTCAATCTCACCATGAATTCTCATTAAAGATGGGTTACAAGAATTGCTTCAAGGCATGGTAATGGATGGCAGTGATGTTGAATTCAACAACATTGATGAGATACAATAGTTGTGTGTTGAAGCATTCCTCAGAGTTGTTTGGGATCCTAGTATTGGAATATGGATTGCTTGAGGACAATAAATTTCGAGATATGAAATATTTTAAGTAATGAGAAGATATGAAATATTTTGTTAGGATGACCCAACTAAAGTATAAGCAAGCAAACCTAACTAGTTTTACAAGTTGACGCAATAAGTGAACATAGAAACCCTATAAATAAAGCATATATTGTTGGCATTATGATACAAGTGTTGTCCTTGATGTAAACTCACATATATGATGAATGACGGCAGTTCATAGTGCAACATGTTAACATCAAAGGATTACATATCAAACTCCAGAGATTAAAGAAAGAGAATGGTTTAATAAGTATACACCAGTTCACCTTGTCAAAGTAGCATATACAAGCAAGTTCACTATACAAAAGGAGTGTATATGTATGCACACACTTTCACAAGAGTAAAAGCACAAATGGGTTGGAAAATTAAGGAAATTAAGGTGAAAGAATACCAAGGGTCTATACCATGGTATTAGGCCACAATATTCAATGAACTAACAGTGATTTGACCCCGTCCAAGAATACCACAGGTTCTAAGTGTTTTTTTGGTTCGATGTATTGAGAAAGGCCAAAAACTATATAAGGAGGAGAATATCAAAGGGCCAAGTGTGCAAGTGAAATGGTTTTCCATGAATACTTCTATCTGAAGTATATTTTATGTTGTAAGGGCTATGGTAATGATATGATCTGAAATATCACGTGCACCTTTGGATACAATGTTGGATTAGGATCATGAGACCTGAAATGACTTATCATTGTATGATTCGATAATGGATGGGCTAGATCTGAACGCTAACACATGTTTTATTCTGTAAATGTTATGATTTGGGTATGATTAAAGTCTAGAATAGATGTGAAGTTTTAAGTTAGTATTTGCAGATCTATACGCTGGTTTTCGTTGGTGAAGGTGTGTATACACGCTAGTTCGACACTTCGAAGTAGCATATACATTATGAAATATGATGTTTGAAGTTGCAATTGGTTCTGGTTGTTGACACAGAGTTCTAGGTTCTGCTCTGTGTTTTGGTGATAGTGATATGATTGTTCAGATTGATCGATTGTGATTTTCTTCACTGTTGATGGGTTTTCAGTGATTAGTCGTATTGCAGTGGTGATTGATTTTGAGATTCAATGTTACTAATGGGTCCAATATGAAAATTGGATGAAACGTGGTCCTTGGAGGAAGAGAGAAGGTCATAGTCTTCTGTATGTTGATGCCTATGTACTGGTAAACATATCAGCCAGTACAAGAGCGAGGGGGTTGGAGCTCCCTTCCAGTAGCAACTGGAGAACGAGTGAAGGTTGGAGCCTTTTGTAGGCTGACGCCTACGTACTAGTAAACATATTGGCTAGTACAAGAGCTAGGGGGTTCTAGCTCTCTTCCAGTAGAAGATGGAGAGCGAGAGAAGGTTGTAGCCTTCTGCAGGTGGGTACCTACATATTGGTATGAGTCTGCATCAGTACAATATTGTAAATAAGTTTTTCTTATATTAAAAGAAGAT
>APFE031678209.1:67678-78496 GCA_000404065.3 Pinus taeda | reverse complement strand
CCCGCAGAGCTCCTTCTGCTGAACAGCGTGGCCACGCACTGCTCCTTTCCCTGATCTGCGTACTGTACGCACCAAAATGTACTATCGCGCCGCGTACAGTGCAGAAGGCATGCACCCAAAAGAAATATCGCGCCGCGTACTATCACAGCAGGTACGCACCCAGAAAGACTGTCGTGCTGCGTACTAAACCAGAAAGCACGCACCTGAAACACCGTCGCACTGCGTACCCACGCAATTCACCTTTGTCGCCTCTGCGTACCCACGCGCTGCCCCTTCATCTCTTCTACGTACCCACGCACTGACCCTTTGTTTCCTCTGCGTACCCACGCACTGTCACTGCTGATCACTTGCGTACCTCTGATTAGGGCCAAAATACAGTCAGATACTCAGATCTGATCTTGCGCTCGAGAGATCACCCTTCACAGATTCGCTTCCAACGTCTCTTCTAAATATCAAGCTTTTAAACCGAGAACCCAATCAGATCTTTAAGATATTCAATTCTCAAAAGATACACAAACCAAATGATCTCCTTAGCTTTATATAGGCAAGCTAATCCTTAAATCAAGGATCATGGGGCTCAATAATAATAATAAAATAAACAATACCACGGACCAAAACCATGATAACACAATACCGACGGCTAAGTACCATGAGAAACCCCATGTGTGGGCGCTTTACTGCCTTGGAATGTGTGCACTGAGGGTACGCACCCCATGAATGGGTAACCCGCGTATTGGGACGCGGTCCCTGCACGGTATACCTGCGGGTACGCACCTCCTGAACTGTTCTCCTGCGTACTTATTTATTTTTATCAAAATGAGAGCCATGCCATGGGTGTTGCCATCAAGTACAACATCTGAACCATATAATCATACCAGAACCATAATGCCAACAATACATCATAAGAAGATGAGGTAAACTTTGTGAAGAAACTTCAGCGAGGTTCCAGAATATTTAGAGGTGAGCTTCCCTTCAAATGTTTTGCTTGTGGAAGAGTTGGTCATTATGCTACTAAATTCCCTCATGACAAAGGAAAGATATCTGTAGAATGTAATAGAAGAAGTTATTATACTCATGAAGGTAGTGATGGCATGTCTAATAGTGATGAAAATTATCAAGATATTAAACTACTCAAGGCATATGAAAATGATACCATAGAAAAGGAAGATTTCCTTAAAGAAATCACTCAACTCAAAATCTGTTTGGCAGAGAAGGATACAATCATAGACATAGTGACACATAAACTCACTAAAAAGGACAAGCACAACGAAAAATTAGAGTGTGAAGTAGTAAGTCTAAGAAAAGAACTTGAGAAGACAAAAACTCTAAATCTTAGATTTGCTAAAGGATCGGAAACGTTAGATGAAATCATGAAAGTTCAATGTTCTCCTCTTATAAAGATCGGTCTTGATTTTCATGAAACTATTGAAGGTGAATCTAGCTCACAAGATGAGGCAAGGAACTTTAATGCAAAATATGAAATGGTCAGCAAGGAGATAAGAGGTCAACCTCATCAACAACCAAGGAAAGAAAGACTTCAAATAAAATCGTTTACTCCTAACTATGGAAGTGATAATCAGTTCTTTCCTTTGATAAATAATGTTGAATGTTTTATATGTAATAATTTTGGACATGTTGCATTCAAATGTAGAAGTAGAATGGTTCAAGGTAGTAACCGTCACACAGAAATATCATCAGTTTCTAGGTACTTTATGGGATATTGTTTTTCTTGCAATATGGTTGGTCACAAAGCTATTGATTGCGATAGAAGGAATATGAAACATATAAGATGTTATACTTGTAAAAAGTTTGGGCATATAGCAAAGGAATGTAGGAGAAAATTTCGGCCAACATACTAAAAGGAGAAAACATCATCACAATCCAAGGTATTGAAGAAGAAAGAATTGTTGTCAGAAAGATGTGGCATAGCTCAATATATAGACATAACTGACCTAGGGAGAGCTAAAAGTGTGGAACTTCAGTATTCCAATTCTCATATGTAGTTATTATGAAGACAAGTCATGTATATACACAAGTTAAAAGCTGCACAATTGTGTATATGTTGTTTTGATGAAGAAGCAATGGGACAGACTCAGGAAAAGGGGTCTGATATGGTTCAGTCAATTATCAATTATCTTTTATGTTCTGATTGATGATGATTATATTCTACGAATGATATGTATATGTTCTTTTGGCCCTCATAATTTGTTAATAACTTGATGAATAACTAGTTAATGATGGTACCTTGATGATTCTTACTGACAAATGCAATGGGCAAATTTGAGAGTGAACAGTTGGCATAGGTTCATAGGGAGCATATGCTTCTAATAATACATTGTTGGCATTATATTAGAAGACCTTGGTACATGATGATACTTATATTTCTTGATCCACATAGTTTTTTTTATTTAGATGACTCTTTTGATGATGGACATATACAGGTTGTTGATCTTGATGTTACTGACAGATGCTTATGGTGCAGATCATATATGGTGTATGATAGTTGCCGATGACTATCATGGTATTGTTTATATTGTTGGTCCTTGTTATAAATGTCATGTATATCATTTGATGTAAAGGTCATGTAAAGACCTATGATGTAATTTGTAACCCCACTATGCATGGGAAGGATGATGTAATAATTGCAAAATTTTCAGTCATGTATGAACATTTTGTATATCCCCACTTGATTGGGTGATTGATATATGTATGAGCCATTAGTGATAGGCAGGTCATGCTCACATAGTTGAGTTATAGAGTCATGTTATTCTATCTCTGCAAACTCTGCATGTGCTCCGGGGGAGCATGGACAACATAGTGCATCTCTAAGGGGGAGAATATCTTGGTCTTCCCTTTGCCCTTGATGTCAAAGGGGGAGAGTATCTTAGTGTTATTTGATATATCTAATAGATTCTACAACTTGTCGTAATAAACACCAATATGGTTTCCATCAATTCCAAAGGGGGAGATTGTTGGCATTATGATATAGGTGTTGCCCTTGATGGAAACTCACGTATATGATGAATGATGGCAATTCACAGTGCAACATCTTAACAAAAACGGATTACAAATCAAACTCTAGAGATCGAAGAAAGAGAATGGTTTAAGAGGTATACGCTGGTTCACCTTGTCAAAGTAGAGTATACAAGTGGGTTCATTGTACAAAAAGAGTGTATACGTATGCACACACTTTCACAAGAGTAAAAGTGCGTATGGGTTGGAAAATTAAGGAAATTGAGGTGAAAGAATACCAAGGGTCCATTCCATGGTCTTAGCCCATAATATTGAGCGGAGTAATGGTTATTTGATCCCATCCAAGAATACCACAGGTTCTAAGTGTTGTTTTGGTCTGAGGTATTGAGAAAGGCCAAAAAATATATAAGGAGGAGAAGATCAAAGGGCCAAGTGTGCAAGTGAAATGGTTTTTCATGAATACTTCTATCTGAAGTATATTTTATGTTGTAAGGGCTATGGTAATGATATGATTTGAAATATCACGTGCACCTTTGGATACAATGTTGGATCGGGATCATGAGACCTGAAATGACTTATCATTGTATGATCTAATAATGGATGGGCTAGATCTGAATGCTAATGCATGTTTTATTCTATAAATGTTATGATCTAGGTATAACTGAAGTCTGGAATAGTTGTGAAGTTTTAAGTTAGTATTTGCAGATCTATACGCTGGTTCGCCTTGGTGAAGGCACGTATACACGCTGGTTTGACACTTCGAAGTAGTATATACATTATGAAATATGATGTTTGAAGTTGCAATTGGTTCTAGTTGTTGATGTAGAGTTCTGGGTTCTGCTCTTTGTTCTGGTGATAGTGATCTGATTGTTCATATTGATTGATTGTGATTTTCTTCAGCGTTGATGGGTTTTCAGTGATTGGTCGTATTGCAATGGTGATTGATTTTGAGCTTCAATGTTACTGATGGGTCCAGTATGAAAATTGGATGAAACTTGGCCTTCATATTGTGTTGTTGTGTACCAGGAGTATCCAATCTAAAAATTTATGAAATGTGGTCTCTAGAGGAAGAGAGAAGGTCGTAGCCTTCTGTAGGCTGGCACCTACGTACTGGTAAATATATCGACTAGTACAAGAGCTAGGGGGTTGGAGCACCCTTCCAGTAACAACTAAAGAAAAAGTGAAGGTTGGAGCCTTCTGTAGGCTGGCACCTACGTACTAGTAAACATATCGGCTAGTACAAGAGCTAGGGGTTGTAGCTGCCTTCCAGTAGAAGCTGGAGAATGAGAGAAGTTTGTAGCCTTCTGTAGGTGGGTGCCTGTGTACCGGTATGAGTATGCACCAGTACAATATTGTAAAAATGTTTTTCTTATATTAAAAGAAGATAGAGACAACAACATCAAGTGGTTTTTCTCCTGCATTGGGTTTCCACCTTAAATCTTGGTGTTCATGTGTGTTTCTTATGTGTGATTGCTTAATCTGCTATTGCTACACATGGTTACTGTTTAATGGTTAATTAATTACTAATGCACTGATTAAAGATAAACATATGATGAATTAACTAAATCATAATCTCACTAGATATATGTTGGTTGCCTTAAGAATAGTTGTGTGCACATGCGATTTCCCTTCACTAAAGTAGTGTATATAAATCTGATTATGAAAAGAAAAAGTTATTGATTTGATAATACTGATTCACCACCCCCCCTCTCTGTGTTATTCCCAAAAAATATGAGTTCATTTCAAATGAATCCAAGCAAGAAGATATATGACGTGTGCAAGAAGAGCTAAGGAATAATTTTTTGGTGATTCTTGGATATTAAAGGTCGAAGCAAAAATGTGGTTTATGTAATGAATGATCCATCTTGGCATCTTCTATATATCTTTTCTTCTAGGATGTTTCATATCTTGAAACTTGGAGGATACAAATAGAACATTACCATGTGATGTTGGTTCAAATTTTATACCTTGATTTGCTACAATGTTGGAGATATGCTTTGAGGAATTTAGGCTTCCTGAATGCTCCTGAAATTTGCTTCAAACATGTTAGCATGATATTTTCACTAAATATTTTCTTTTGGGATGTTTTAGAACATGAAAAATTAGAGGATACAGATAGATGATGATCACGTACCTCTAGTTAAAAATGTAGGGCCTTGGTTTACCATAATTTTAAAATTATTCTCTAAGGAATTTAGGCTTCTTGGATGCTCCTTAAATCTGGTTAAAACAATTTAGCTTGGTATTTTTGCAATAACGTTCTTTTTTTCATGTTTAGATTGTTTTAGAGGAAACAAAGAAGAGATCACAAGGTACATCTAGTAGAAATTTAAAATCTTGTTTGGCTATAATATTGGGGATATTATTTGAGGAAGTTAGTGTTCTTGAATGCTCATGAAACATGCTTCAAATAGGTCAGATTGGTATTTTTTCTATGCATTTATTTTTGTGATTTTTGATGTGAAACCTAGAGAGAACAGAGAAGAGAAATGAATGATAAAAAATTTAGACCTTTTTTTATATGTAAATTTGGACATATGGTCTAAGGAAGTTAGTGTCCTTGAATTCTCTTGAAACATGCTTCAAACAAGTTAGCTTGTAATTTTGATATAACTTTCTTTTTGAGATGTTTCAGATTGTGAAATCGGGAGGAGATAGAGAATATATCTCTAGGTACATGTAACCAGATTTGTAAAATTAGATATGTGGCATGTTGCGAAAGTTCATTCTTGGGAAGATTCCAAAAGAAGTAAGTTTTGGGAGAAGTAGACCTAGTGAAGAAATATGAAACACACAGGCTAGGTGAATACAAAACCAACAAGCAATCTATAACATCTCAACCTACTAATTGTTGGATTTACCATGTAAATACATGATTGTAAGTACATTTCAAGTTTAAAATGTCTGAGTAGGGGTACAGATTCCAAAAGGGACCGAGGTGGTTCAATTTCTTGGGAAATTCAACTTACTTGCTGAAGGAAGAAAACTATATAGTTTGGACAACCATTGAAGGTTGGTTGTTGAGCTTTAAATGCCCTAGAATGGTGCGTTGCAAAGATGGTGGTTGTAAATTTATGAACTGCAGGCAAGGGATAGAGCCTATGTTGGCTTGGGAAAACACAACGAGGAAACAAAGATGCAAGGCATAGAGAAAAGGAGAGACTATGCAAAGAATGGGGGGAAGAAAGAGAAGAACCTCAGTTTTTCTCTGTGAGGAAGAGAAGAGAAAAACCTCAGTTTTTCTAAGCGGGGAGGAAATAAGGGAGAGAAGCGGCCGAGAGAGAAAGAAAATTAAAAATTTCATGCACAAGTGGACCATGCCAAGTAGCAGAGAAGGGAGAAATCCAATGGACAAGCAGACAAAGGGAGAGCTCGAGATCTTGTGGACAACAAATAAAGAGACTTGAGAGTAGCAAAAAAAGGAGCAACACAAAGTGTGATGCACACATACCAAGAAAATAGTATAGGGAGCTCGATTGGAAGGAACAATAGCAAATTAGAGTGATGTTATTCCTAGTAAATAGCAACAAGTTCAATTATTGGCAGGAGTCTGACTTCTTCCTCTACTCTCAAGGTATCATCATCCTTCGCTGAAACAATAGGAGAAACAAAGAATTTTTCCTTCTAGTGAGGGTAAATATATGGCCATCTTAGGGGGTTGGAGGGTGGAGATGGAATTCTATAGATTCCCTTGATAGCATGGGGTAGGGGTTTAGCCTTTGGATTCATGGTAAAGGAAACTCTGGAGCTCTCCATTGCTTGTCATTTAACAATGGGTTTTGGATTCCCTTAATTGGGTGGAGCCATTGTGTGGTAGTGGATTCTAGATTCCCTTAATTGGGTGGAACCATTGTGTTGCATGCTGTTAGGGTGGAGGTGAGACCGATGGACTTCTTGGAGCATGTGGATGTGTTTCTAGATGGCTAGATAGAGTGGAGGTTGCCAGTTTATGGAATCCCTGAACTTGGTCAATTACTATTGATTAGTTGAAGGGAGGAGGTAGCATACCTCTGGATTCCTTGTTTATTACTGATCATCATTGTTAGACTAAAGGTGGAGGCAACAAGCCTCTAGATTTTCTGAATGAAAATTACTATCGAGTAGCAGGTGGGCGAAGGTAGGAGAACCTCATGAGTCCATATTTCAGTTGATAGATGTTGATTATTCCCTTGAGCAAGACCACCTCATTCCCTTGGGATTTGGTTCGAGGGTGAAAACTTCAAGTATCTTGGTTGTAACTGTTTACGGTTGGGTGGATATTTGAAGTCTCAAACTTAGTCACCCACAAGTTATATTACTTAAAGATAAGCTATTATGTGCAACCTTGTATGATCTCATGGTTGACTATTATGATTCTATGTTGGTTACATGCTTATTATAAACAACTTCTGTATGTGACTGGAATGTTGTTATATGTGATGGGGTGTTACAACCATTTTCAATTGATATGAATGACCTAAAATTCCTTAAGTGATAATTGTATAATGAAGTAATACATGAGTAAGGAGGACTTGTCCTTGTAGTGCTAGAATAACACTAGTACAGGAATGGCTAAGAAGGTCAATGAACCTTTAGTGGGAAATTTCCTATTGTATATTCCTTTATGGAATGATGGATATCTATGAGAGATGCAAGGTCTCTAGTATTTGAGCTTATTGGGTTAGTTAAGGGAGTCAAATTCCTTGGTTGACAACTTTGTCAGTTATTTGGGTTTTTGGAGAAACATCCTCTTGTTATTAACCCTTTTTTCATATTTTTTTGAGTTCTTGTAGAGCCTTGTAAGTTCTCTTAGTTTCAGGGATGAGTAGTGCATCCATTTCCTTGAGGAACCCTAAGAAATCCCCATTGAAGTTTCTTCAAAATGTAACTTATGGAAGCTACCAGAATGTTGTGGAATTCATTGAAAATCGCCAAAGTCATAGCAAGTCGGGAGCTAAGACTTGACTAGGTCCATTGAGGAAGCCAAACTCGACTAGGTTAGATGTCGGGAGGTCAGGATAGTCCCCGGGGGAAGTGGTTAGTCAGGGAAGCTGAACCTGGCTAGATCATAGGTCGAAAGGTCAAGTAGTCACTTGAGGAATTTGTCCAGTGGTGAAGCCAACCTCGACTAGGTCAGGAGTCGGGTTAAATTTGGGAGTTTTACACTCGAGCAGAGGCCAACCTGACTTGATGGTGGGACCGTTGATCACTGCATCCAATGGTAGACTTCCACATGGTATCTTGCTGATGTGGCAAGGGGGAGTGGAGACCCCTTTGAAAGGCTCTTTCTCCCGATTCGTAGCTTACATTAGGGTGAAGTTATATGTCACTGGATTCGTTTCAACGAGATGAACACAATTGTGATGATATTTTTTGGGTTTAGAGGAGTTCTGTGAAAGTCAAAAATTTTATACCCCATCATCATAACACTATTTTAAGGGTCAGTTATTGAGAGTGACTACCTCTTAGTCATGGTTTTGAGTAAGGGGTGTTGTTACAGGTGGTATCAAGGCATGGTTCAACACTTGGACTAAATGAGATCAGTCATATGTGTATTTTTAGAAAATGATCTAATAAATTGTTTAGGTGTTAAAATTCGATTAAAATCTACTATAAGTATATTCATGTTGATGATTTATTGTTTGATAATGTTATGAGTATACTAACATGGCTTTTATGAGGAAGTTGAGATCTCCATGGAAACTTGTCCTGACGATGAACCACACTGGTTGGTTCGAAATGTGTCGACAACTGATTTTTTATGTGATTTTGCCGAAATTATTCTCACAAACAAGATTATGGATCACAGAAGTCTGAATTCTTTAATAATCTCCATGGAAAGTTGATGACTTTATTATTATTTAATTATTATAAAATGTCTAACAATGTGTGTGATTGACAACACATTGCAAGTAGCCTAAAACAAATATAGTGCAATGACAGTGACAGGGATGGTACAATATAGGTCAGACCAATCATAACATGGAATTGAATGGTTCAGGGCTAATGAAGAAGAGAAATTAGTCGACCAAGGGGGAGGGAATCACTCTCTGAATTGGTTAGACACCTTGAGAAGCCTAAGGGCTGAAGTTAGGATTTTCAAGGAAGATAATGAGAAGTTGGTGAGAGCTCAAGAAAGGTAGGCCAGGATAAATGCAGTCCTTCTACAAATCCTTTCATATTTTTAGAAGTAGAGACAATCTGATGAGAGGGTTAGCCATAGAGGCAAGAGGATCCCTTGGGAACCCGGAGGTAGCAGGTCAAGGAAGAGGCATAGGCCTGAAAGCGAAGACATAGTGCCAATAGGTGCACGATTGAGCACACCTAGAGGTGGGAACAATGCTCATGTGGATGGGACTAGTAGGCCATCTAACTATGCTACTAGAAGGCACTATCATTATTCTCACCATCACCACCAACATAAGAGGAAGGATAAGGACAATATGTCGAAGGATTTTAGGAAGGCCAAGCCACCCACACTTGATGGAGATATGAAGAAAGCAGAAGAAGCAAAAGCTTGGTTATTGGGCATGAAGAAGTTTTTTATAATTCATGATTATTATGAAAACATGAAAGAAAGGATTTCCACTTTCAATTTAAAAGAGAGAGAAAACATCTAGTGGGAGAAATTGAAGAATCTTTGAGGCATTGTCAAGAAAGAGTTGAATTGGGAGGAATTTGAGAATCTCTTTAGAGAGCATTATATATCTAAGTGTTACTATGATGGCAAGGCTAAGGAGTTTTATGAACTCACAATGGGGAAGATGACAGATGATGAGTATGCCATCAAGTTTTGGAGTTACTGTGATATGAAAATTACGTCAAGGAGGAGAAGGAAAAGATTCATATGTTTTTAAGTGGCCTTCCCATAGCCTTCAGGGATAAGATGAGTTGTCGGGTCCACAAACTCTAAGTGATGTAGTTAAGAAATTAAAGCATTGTTTTGAGCAAGCCAGGCGTAGACTAGAAGCTAAGGGTGTATGGAGGCAATGAGACAACTTTGATAAGGTAAGGATGTGGCCTAAGAAGCATATTGAGAAGAAGGAAAATAAGCAACAAGTTTATGTGAATTGATTCAGTAGACACTGAGCTATGTTGATAAAATGAATGCACAATAGGGTTTAGCAATGCAGCAAGAAGCAGAAATGAAGGAACCTCTATGAGATTGGACGTGTGGGAAAAACCACATAAGGAAATATTTCCCACACCAGCGTAGCACAGGATAAAAAAAATTATCATATTTAGGAGGCTGTAACAGTGCGAGAAGTGGCTCAAAGTTTGCCTGGGATATACACAACATAGATAATCGATAATAATATCATCAAGCATCCATGATTGAGATGGAAGGTAAGTTAAGTGATCATTATGTTTCAATTTTAATAGATGTCAACTCAAATTACAGTTATATCAACCCAAAAGTCGTAGAAAATGTAAAGTGATTACAGAGAAGCATGAGGAATTGTGGTTGGTTCAGTTGGCAACCAGAATGTTATGCAACTAGCTCACAAAATAGAAGAAAAGACAGATCAATGACTTCAAAATCAACCTCTTCAGGGGGGAAACCTCCTTTACATTACACAAATGAAGTGGGTGAGTTCTTCCACTTGATGAGATACTTCAAAATTGATCGATTTCATAGCTGTCGAGTTCTTGTTTCTATAACTGCTTCAGGTTCCAATATGATTTTTCCTTCCTCGTCAAATTCTAGAAATATTGTTTGAACTAAGAACTTATCACCTATAGCCTTCTTTAAGCATGAAACATGAAAAATTGGGTGCACTCGAGAAGCTGCAAGAAGCTCCAATTTGTATGCCATAGTACCAATATTTTGCAACACCTTGTACGGACCATAATACTTTGGTGATA
>APFE031678209.1:28872-67586 GCA_000404065.3 Pinus taeda | reverse complement strand
ATGTAGTATTGCCAACATTTCCTTCTCATAAATAGCTTTGTGTAAATACTTTCCTTTTATTGGATGACTTTCGAAAGAAATGGGTCTTTCTTCTTGCATTAAAACAAGACCAATTCCATTTCCTGAGGAATCACATTCCATAATAATGGTTTTTGTGAATTACGACATAGCTAAGACTAGTTCTTGGCACATTGCCTCTTTAAGATGTTGAAAGGCCTTTGTTGCTTCTAGAGTCCATCAAAATTCATATTTATTCAATAACATTGTTAGAGGTGATGTTATTCTCCCATAATTCTTAACAAACTTGTGATAATACTCATCAACTCGAGAAATCCTCGGAGATGCCTTATGGATGTGGGGATTTTCCATTCTTTAATGGCCTTAATTTTGCTAGGGTCTACCTTAACACCTTCATGAGATACAAATGACCCAGATATTCCACCTCTTGTACTCCAAAGAAACATTTGGAGATTTTTGCATATAATTATTTCTCCCCCAATAGTTTGAGCACCATGTCAACGTGTTGGACATGATACTTCCAAGACATGTTGTAGATTAGTATATCATCAAAAAATACTAACACAAATTTTCTAAGGAAGGGGTTTGAAAATGGAATTCATCAAACCTTAAAATGTAGAGGGTGCATTAGTAAGGCCAAAAGGCATGACCAAAAATTTATAATGACCCTCATGAGTTCTAAACGCTGTTTTCGGAATGTCTTCAGTCTTCATTCTGATTTGATGATATCCTGAACGAAGATCCAACTTGGTGAAGAAAATTGATCCATGCAATTCATCTAATAATTCATCAGTGACAGGAATGGGAAATTTATCTTTAATAGTGAGTTTGTTGAGCTCCCTATAATCTGGACACATGCGCCATGATCCATCCTTCTTGTGCACCAATACCACTGGAGCGGAGAAAGAACTTTGACAAGGTTGAATTATACCAGCCTCTAGCATTTCTGAAACCATACATTCAATTTCACTCTTTTGGGCATAGGGATATCTGTAAGGCCTGATGTTTGGAGGAACACTTCCCGGAATCAAATGAATAGCATGATCATCATCACGTATAGGTGGGAGGCCTTTGGGAGTCTCAAATACCTTGGAATGATTGTCCAAGACTTTTTGGATATCTGGAGAAATAGATGATTTCGATGTGGGAACCTCTAGCGAACATAACTGTGAAATTACGCCTCATTGTTATTTATTTAGAAGTTTTTTCATTCCATTAGAGATGATTATATTTCCCAATTTCCCTGCAGCACCCCTTAATTCAACTTCCTTTCCTTCCGAAAAAAATTTCAAGAAAATTTCTTGAAAATTAAAAGTTGTCGTACCCAAAGATTGTAGCCATTGGATTCCTAGTATAACATCAACACCACCCATTGGAATGGAAAGCATTGGGCTATTCGATACATATTCTCCCATGGATAGCTTGATATTATGGCACTTTCCAGAGTAATTTTTGGTTCCTCCACTTGCAACCATCACTTGACACTCTAGTGCTGGATATAGGAATCAATTGAATTCCTTGGCTATCTTACAATGAATAAAATTATGGGTACTGCAAGAATCAATTAACATTATTACCTTTTTCTTCTTCAGATGTCCTTATGTCTTGATAGTTTGAGGAGTGGTAATTATGGCCAATGCATTACAAGATATGGTCTGATTCTTTTCTTCTCTCTCTAGGCTTTGTTCCTGGTGTATATCCTCTTCTTTTGATGTTTCTTGTTCCTTTTCTTCCTCCTCTTCACAATATATGTAAAATAATTTCGTCTCAACATACTTATGACCTTTAGTGTATTTTCTATCACAACTGTAACAAAGCCCTTTTTCTCTTTTTTCTTCCAATTGTTGTGGTGTTAACCTTGTAGGTTGTGGAAGGCTAGGGGCAACAACACTTCCATCGTTATAGTTGTGAGTGGTAGGCTTCCTTGTTGCCATAATTTTGCTTTCCATTTGTCTTGCCAACCTGAATGCCTTCTTCAATGAATCAGGTTCCCAAAGGCGAACCTCATGTTGGATGTTATCCTTTAAATTCCCTATGAACACATCAATCCTATGCTCCTTTGGAATATCTTTTACCCTTATATTCAATTTTTGGAAGTCTTGAATGTGCTCCATCATTGAACCCTTTTGTTTGAGATTTATCAATTGGCTAAAAAGGTGTTGCTTTTTGTATCCTCATAGTGTGCTATCATTTCTTCTGTACACATGGATATGTGTGGACCATCTAAAATGGAAACACCCACAGGTAAATTATATTTTATGCTAATAATTGATGATTTTAGTAGGATGATGTTGGTTTCATTCCTCAGAATGAAATATGAAGCTTTTGAGAAGTTTAAAGAGTGCAAAGCTATGGATGAGAATGAAATTAATTGAAAAATAAAAAGAATAATCTTTGACAATGGAGGTCAGTTCACCTCAAAAGAATTTGATGAATTTTGTAAGAAGAATGGCATAAAAAAGTATTTCACAATAACAGAGTCTCCCCAACAAAATGGTGCAACAGAAAGAGAAAACAGATTGATGAAACAATTAGTTAGAGCCATGATGAACAAACGGAAGGTGTAGTAAAGGTTTTGGGAAGAAGATATACATACAATTGGGTGCAATATAGGGTATATAATAGACAAACATCTAATTGTCAATCTGGGGTCTGTGGAATTTGAGGAACAAAACTAAAAATTCCAGAGAAGGACTTCAAAGTCCTGCAAAATGAAACCTTAGTTTGTCCTACAAACAAGAATCATTACCTACTCCAATCCTCCAATCAAAGGAAATCTTTGGAAATGAAACTATAAACACTCATCTTGCAAATAATCAACAATTTGTAATAAAACCCTATTTATTAGCAAGAAAGAAAAATCTAACTAGTGACAATCAACAAGCAAACCCTAATTAAAGAGAAAACCCCTAACTATTAACATATTGGAAACTTGATCATTGAATTCTAACTAAACTGGGAAATTTAAATGCAAGGACTCTCTTAAATTGAATTAAAAGCATGATAGTTAAATTCCTAGACAATTCACTCAGGCGTAAGACAAATATTCTCACACTACAAGTAAACTACCATAAATACATTCAATCTAGACAAGTTCCTAAAAAATCACGACCATATCAAGTAAAAACTAGATCTAAAATTGGATATCATTCTTCCATACAAACTCATCAAACTCTGTGATTTAATGTATCAAGTGCACTAAACAATAATACATCCACACTCATTCAAGACTTGATCTCAAACAATCTTAACCAAACACCTATAGACTATATGCTAGGGCACTCAAAAGGTCATTTCAAAAAAGAAGAATCAATACTTACTATTGGTATGCAATCCCAAGGTCAAACAACTGTATCGCTACCAACAACTACGAAAAGGCCAATACACATAATAATATTCTCAGTGAGCTTCATCAACAAAATGAAATGCAAACTATGAAACACATGTCTCTCTAGCACATGTCCTATTTCTAATTTAAAAACAAACGCTATATAATACTCTGCCTTGCACATGTGCCTGCACTTAACGGTCTTCTTATACTAAGCAATAATCCAAAATATCAAGAGCACAATTACTAATCCCTGGTAACATAAGAAGATACATTGTTACCTGAAGTGGGTTCGAGTCATATAAAGAACAAACAAGAGAAAATGTTCATATCTCTAACCCAAAAATGTAACAAGGAAGATCTATATACTCACCAAACAAATAAATAATTAATCCCTAAGATAGGGTTTCGACTCAACAAGTTTAAACACAACCAACGAAACCTTATTCGAAATCCCAACAGACAGTAACCCTAAAACATGGTAATCTTATATATTGGTACTAAAATCACTTTTGGTTCACACTTCAGTTTTAACGCATGTATTCAAGAGGATATTGTAACCACAATTGGTAAATTTACACCACAACAATAATCAAATCCATAAACAAAAACTTGCATAAATTACTTTCCTACTCACAATAATACATTGAATCGAGGTATACCACACAACGATCTTTAGAAATAACTGCAATGGGTTGTGGAGATGGGTTGGTGAACCCAACTAGACCACATCACACACCCTATCTAAACATTAACTTATAGTAGAACAAAATAAACCATGAACATCAATACACATAGATGAGAAAACCTAGCATGAGTTTCAATTCTACATTTGGGCAGAAATTTTGACAGCGAAATCGAACAAAATGGTGAAAATTGGAAAAAGTGTCGGAAGTTAATTGATTTTTTTTGTTTTTTGTTTTTCTAAAATCCTGACTACCGTCGAATATCGAACGACATTTCTTTATCGTTCAAATATTCGATGGAATGCCCTATCCCATTGATTATCGAGAATTTCCTATAATCCCTCCCATTGTTGAATAACTGACGTTGGTTCCTTTATTGTTGAATATCCGATGTTATATCCAATATGAAAATATTTTGTTAAATTTCCTACAAATGGTAAATAATCGTTGCATAACATTCAATTCCACCATTAATGGCTTTTTGCAATGACAATGTCTAATATGGGACCACTTTACGTTGATCAGTTTGACTAATTAAAATAAATATAACATTGATATATAATTAAATAAATAATTATTAATATATATATCAATTATATATCCATAATAATTAATATTAATATTAAAATTAATATTAATATATATTATATGATTATATAAAATTAATAATATAAAGTATTATAATATATTATTATAATTATAATAAATAAATATAATGTGTGTGTGTGTGTGTATAGAGGCCCCAACATCATATAACTTTGACATAATTACTATATATATTAGTTGGATTATTTTGAAAGGTTGTGGGCTCATTTTGAGGTTAATTTTTGAATAAAATCATCACTAAAAGTTTGGTGACAAAAAATGTCACATAACATTCCTTAAGGAGACCAAGCATACATGGGATAGGCATTAAGGGCTTTTGAGGATGGAAAATGTTATTTTCCATGTAGAAATTGCAAGGGGTTGAGGCCAAGGAAAATTCTAATAAAATCATCTAAATGTTTATAAGTGTATTGCATTTTAGATAGTATGTCTTTGTATTGTAAATTGTATTACCTTTTTATTGTAAATGTATTTTATAATATTCTTTTGGGAGGTGTTTTAAATATTTTGTCAACTTGAGGTGGACTTGAAATATTATTTGATTATTTTCATTAGGGTCGTTTAAGGGGTTAGTTCGAGTTAGGGGTTAATTAATTTATGAGCTTAGGGATAAGAGGTTATTGTTTAAGGGTTTAGGGGTTAAGGGTTAAGGGCTTAGGGGTAATGGGTTTAAGGGATTATGGAAATGGGGTTAAGGTGTTAGGGGGTTAGAGGGTTAATGTATATTGTTTAGGGGGTTAATTTGGACTAGAGGATTTAGAGGTTAATCATGGGTTTTTATGGAGCATTATTAATAAGTTTTTAAGGTAGATTATGTAAAATATGGCATTAATAAAGAATATAAAATTACAATGATGAATGCAAAATAAGATCAATATGTTTTTTATTATGGTCATAACCATATATCTCAGAAAGTGTCTCACTTCCTACATGTCAAGAAAAGTAACAATTTTCTTAGATTTTTTCAACATATTCTTAAATATCTTGATAAATTTCACAAGCATCATCATTGATTTGTTGTCTTTGTTTCTTGGTCTCACATAAGTTGTCTTTCTCTTTTTCTTTGTTGTCTTTGTTTTCTTTGTATATTATATTTGTAAATTGTTGTTATATAGATGTTTCAATATTTTCTATATATATTTATATTACTTTATTGATTGTAATTGTACAGTATTAGCCTCCTAGGGCATTGCTTGACAAGGAAGAGGTGGTTGTAGTACAAGTGTCTATTCAAGAACATGGAGTGATTAATACTGAGGATCAAGCTAATGATCCTATGTAAGAAGATAATGATGTTGATAACATAGTTGAAGAAGATGGTACAAATAGATTGATCCAGGAGACATTTAATAATGTTGGAATGGATAATGATGACAACCAGTATCATGACCGTGCTTTTGATTTACCTATACTTGAGAGGGAAACTACACCTCTTTATGAAGGCTCAAAAACATCTCTTCTCTCTGCTCTATTGTTTCTAGTCAAGTTAAAGGTGGTGAATGGTTTTTCAAACATGTGTGACACAAATCCTAAGGTATGTAATATATTTTGTGACATTTAGTAGTATGTACATGATAAAGCAATTATTTTTTCCGTTGTTTTTATGTTAGTACATTGATTCGCATCATTTCATTAATTTGTAACATTTGGATGCAATATATATGATTGATATTGTTTAATACATTAACCAATACTATTTTTAATGTTGTATATTATTAGGTGAATTTTTGTTACCACCATCTAATGTTTTGCCTCGTACATACTAAGATTTACATGTCGTTATGGAAGATATTGGAATGGAGTATCAAGCTATTCATGAATGCCCTAATGATACTATTCTCTATTATACAGAACATGTGTTGAAAGAAAAATTCCAAAAATGTCATGAGAGTAGATATCAAACTGATAAAGTAACAACAAAGGTACCTCGAAAGGTCTTTCATTATATTCCCATAATTCCACGTCTGTGACAATTGTTTAGGTGAAAAAGCATAGCAGAATTTATGGATTACCATGCAAAGAATAGAAGTAAAGATGGTGTTCTTCAAATGGTTGTAGATGGATATGAATTTAGGAATATAGAGGAAAAGTGGCCAGATTTTAAAAGAGAACCTCGTAATCTTAGGCTTTCATTAGTAGCTGACAGTGTCAATCCATTTGGAGAGGCCAGATTTACTTACTCGGTGTGGCCCATTTTTTTTTATTATCAACTATAACATTCCTCCATGGAAGTCAATATAGAGGGAGCACATAATGTTGACAATGACTGTTCCAGGTATTAACTTGTTTAGAATATTTTTTTTTTTTAGCACAATAACATCTCATTTGCCTTTTTTGTTTCATAATTATGTCCTATATTTTTTTGTTAATTTACTGATGTATGTTTAATTATGCCTTATAATTATGTCTTATAATTTTAATTATGTATTTTGTTTTCAATCAATTAGGTATGTACCGGGTCAAAGATATGAATGAATATATCGAGGCTCTTATTGATGAGTTAGTGGAGTTATGGAATGATGTCACTGTGTATGATATCTCTAGACTAGTAGTTGCACAAAGGGAATTTGAATTCCATGCAACGCTTGTATAGAAAATTCATGATGCCCCAGGGCTAACACATTTATGTGGTATGCTATAATGTCACCCTGCACTTTAATAATGTTTAGTTTTATGAAGTTCATTTCAAGTATGTTTTCTAAATAGTTCAACCTTAATTGTACATACTTAAAATAATTGATCTAAAAATTATTCCATCTCTTGCAGGTCTTGAAACAAAGGGTGAATTTTCTTGTCTATTTTGTGGTCCTAAGATTAAATCTCATCATTCAAGAACCTTAGGAAAGGAGGTGTTTGATGAATATAGGAACTTCCTTTCTAAGAACCATATGTACTGAAGTACTGGAAGAAATCTTTTCAGTGGGAAGAAGAGACTGGAGTAAGAACATGGAGAATGACACCTCGTGCATGGAAGTTGCAATATAATAGAGTCACTCAAGGTATGGATCGAATTTTATAGTATCAATATACATAATATGTTTAGATTATTTTATCCTTTTATGGTATTCTTTTCACTGTATTAATTGGTAGGTTATATTTTTGTTATAATATTTTTATATATGATTCACATTGTAGGTCATGAAGGCATTAATAACAAGGTACTTCCACGAGGAATGAAAAGTTATCCGAAGAAATTCAATAGACTCCCCTACTACGAGCACCTAGAAATTGTTCATTTGTTTGATGCAAGGCACATCGGGAAGAATGTAACAGAGACCTTATGGAGAATCTTAGATGGATGGAGAGATAAATAAAAAAATGTTAAGATTTGTAATGACATTAAGGAGGCCGACCATGCATTGCAAAGTGTGATTCTAATAGTGATGGAGATGACCAAAATATAAGCACCCTTCCATGGTCATTGAGAAGATTTTCTTCAAACATAAAGAATATCCTAACAAAGAAAGATTAATTAGGTGGGGTAAAAACTCATGATTGGCATATGTTCATTAAGGTAATTATTTTGGTGTATATATATTTTATACATTGGTGAAACATATTATTAGTTAATGTTTTTTCTATTAATTTAGGAAAAAAATATAATGATCGATCATTATTTTTGTTACAGTATGTTCTACATTTATCTCTCCCAGAAAACTTTGACAACAATGTCAAAAAAGATATATATGATGCTGGAAAATACATGAGGTAAGTGGAGATTTATATGAAAAGTGTAATTTGTTGAATAAGTTGTTGTATCACATATTTTTTGCTGCATGTGTTTTTCTTGGCATCATGTACTATATTATACTATGTTGAAACCTATGATTTTATTGCTTCATTTGTAGATGGTTTTCATCTAAAGAAATCAATAAAGAAAATATAAAGTATTGGAGAAAACAAATTCCTTTTATAATAATGTGTGAAATGAAAAAGTATCTACCTCTGACGTTTTTCAATGCACTAGAACACTACCTCATACACCAAGTTGAGGAGATTGAAAAGTATGTACCTATACACCGAAGGTCAATTTGGATGGTTGAGAGGCTCCTGAAATCACTGAAGGCTTTGGTCAGACAAAGAGAACATCTTGAGGGTTCTATGGTAGAGGGATATATGGTATGTCAAACCATGGTTTATGTTCATCAATATAGTGACGAAATAGGAAAAAGTATTAATGTATTGCATCACATTCGGGATTTCAACTCTGTGGAGGATTTTCAAGCGGAGCACCTATTTGGGGGAGGTAGAATGACCAAAGTGAGATGTAAGTAGATAGTGGAGAATTATAGCAGATTTGGATCTTTTATTTTTATGTATATCATACTTATTTAATTTTTACTCTTCTTGCATAATACATTATTATGAATGTATAACATGGTAACTAATTATTTTAACACAACCGATCAAGAGTGGGATGCATTACATTTATACATTGCAAACAATGTTAATTGGATGAAGGTATGGATTGAGCGATGCAAATAAACTAATAATGATAGGTTATCATGGTATTATGTGCCTAACTTGGTTAAAGAAGCTCAACGCAGTGGAGATACAAATATTACACAGAGGAAAATTGATTTAACATATTTTTTAAAGGTTTATCATGCAAGCATATTCACCCATACTAAGTTTTTTTACAATTATATTGATGCATATGGCGTGTTTTTTTTCTTAATTTTAAAATTTTGCAAGTATAAATATGCATGCTTATTAAATGACAATGCATTTTTTATGTGCTTAATGTATTGTAGTTGAAACACCACAACAAAATGTGGTGCAATGGCTATAAATTTCGCATAAAAAGGTTGGATGAGAAGATGAAAATTTCTGATAGTGGGATAACTACAATATTTCAGGTTATCAATGTTTCCTCTAGAGGTGACAAACATCCATAACTCTCTAAGAATCAGTACTATGGGTATCTGCATGATATACTTGAGTGTGAATTTGAATCCTTCAAAATAGTTGTGTTCGATGTTAAATGGTTTAGGCTACGAATCTGTGAACGTGACCATGATAGAACTGTTAATGAGCATGCTAACGGATTTAACATGGTTGATACAAGGAATACTAAGCTAGGATCAGAGTGATATGTTCTTCCAAGCCAATGTGAATGGGTATTTTATGTAGAAATTTTGGGTAAAGTGGGTTGGTCATATGTTGTTAGATATGATCTCAAAGGAAGGCTCTTAAAGTATAATGTAGCAGAAGAAGATGAAATTCAAGAAGAAGATGATGTAGAGGAGCAGGGGGTTCATGCAATGTCAGACTAAGATGTCGAAGAAGTTCAAAGAATATATTTTAATCGAGAAAATGTTAATTTGGATGAACTAAATGATATTGCCTTTGTTTCAAATGAAGAACTTGAAGAAGTTGAACCAAATGTAGAAGAGCATGTTCTAGATGATGATATGGACGATGATGATGTTGATGCTGATATGGTGAATTCTTTGTACATGAATTCTGAACTGGATGATATAGATGATGAAATGGATGAGGAAGAAGATTAATGATATCAAAATGTTGAAAAGTACGAGGTACTTATTTATATGTTTTTAGTTGGTTTGTTCTCTTTCATTCACTTAATTTTTTTTTTCCTCGTTTTCATGTTTGAATATCACTGTGTTTCTTTGAAATATATTATAGCATATAGATCATGTATGGGGAATTGAGAGTGATGTGAGGGGAGGGAGGGGACATATAAGCTTCCATCTTCATGTGGTTGGCCTTGTTAAGTATAGTATAAAAATTCCTTGTAGATTCAAACTACTTATGTAATTTGCTAAAGCAAAAAACTTGAATCTACTCTACTCGTCAATGGAAAGAATTAAACGATCAAGAAATCATAGCATAAAAATGAGACAAGATTCAATCACATATGCTCAAATATTTATCTAAGGGGAAATAAAATACTCAAAAACCCTTCCTATATGTATTGCATTAATCAAGAAATAAAGAAGAAATACAATTCTTGTTCAAGCATGAACAATCTCCGCACAAGTATAATCTATCTCACTGCTCCCTAGACAAGATTTGGTCAATACTTAGCCAATTTATTCGCCTACCACGCTTCTATTTACTTGTGATGTTCCTTAAGGAATTAGCCCCCTATTAACTAGGGAAATTCCCAATTAGAATTGTGCAACCCTTATAGGAACCCTGTACAATTTGGAATTGCCTACAACTGATAGTATACTGCCCTTGAACTCCAATATCAACTAAGTAACTCGAATTTTGTGCATGCATGAGTTAATTTAGGCTGATTGATCAATTAATTGGTTGAACACTAAAGTTGTACCCCACTACTAGACCTCCTACTAGTTCCACCAACAATTGGAACTACTTTAACTAACCTTAACTCAATTTAATTGAATTAAACTATTACAACTCAAATTAAACTGAAGCTAGGCTCCTAAAATTTAGGAACCACTCTACATGACTCAAGTTAGGCCCTCAACTCAAATTAAATAATCCAACTAAGTGAAATTAACTTACTTAACTCATTGTTGTTGTCTTGTGAAGTGGAATTACAATTTCCCCTAATTTAATTCAAGGGAAAATTAAATCGAGATTTTCTTGTTGCCATTTTCAACACTCCCTCTCAATCAGTGAATCAATATGCAATTGTCTACTAGGAAAACTATTTTGCTACCGACTCTACTACTAAGCATCCTTCTCTATTGTCAACACCTCTCTACACTCCTCAGTATCTGACTAACATTGATCCTCCTACTACTCAATAATGCAAGCCGCCGTAGGGAGGTAATGATCCATGAGACAAAAATGCCTCAATGGACCTTGCCCAAATTTATGAAACTCTTGGGACTATTGCTTCACATCGCCCCACCTCACACCTAGAGGTATGGCTACATGTGCTCCCTCTACCCAATTAGCTTGAAGTATCCCCCTACTAGAGGTCTCTTCTTGAGTGCATTTTTCCACTCTATCTCCTCTCTGCTTCTCCATTTGTGGTTGCTCGACAACTTGCTGAGGCTGCTTCTAAGGCTCCATTTTGAGATGTAAATTATGCTCCCTCTCAACCACCAAGTCTCTAACATTTTCCCTTCTCCTAAAGAATTTGCATGCATCTTCAACCTCAATTGCATAAAGGTTCTTGACTCACACACTGATCTGATTCACTTATCCCATGGCAATGTGTCTAAGGAAAACCTTTCCTTTGCTAAACACAGTGTAGCCGTGATCTTCCAATATCACGAAGAAAACAAGATTCTTCTATAGACCCAAAACAAACATCACATCCTTGCATGTGACAGGGGAGCCAGACACCCTCTTAAAAGTGACTATACTGATACTAGTCATGTTATACCTCCCATCATCTCCAAACTCAATGTTTTGCTTGAGGTATTTCTCCTCTAAGTCACTAAAAAGATCTCTATTCCCCGTCCTATGGAACAAGGAACCATTGTCTATATACCAAATGATTCCCATTATTGTGCTTTCCATGCATGCAATGAGAGTAAAATCAAGCTCGAATTATGAAGCTAAACCTTCATTTGCTACTACTACTGCAAGCTCCTTCTCGCTTGCCTTATTCTGCGGACATTTCGTGGCATTATGCCCGAATTCATGACATTGAAAGCATTTTATGTTGGACAAGCATTTCTTATTTCCCTCCTCACCTTCAGAATTCTTTCCCTTGGTTTTCTTTCCTTTGTTGACTAATGCAAGGTCCTCTTCCTCTTCTTTGAATGAGGTCCCATCTTGGTTGTCCCACCTTATTTCTTCTAGCACTAGATTGGACCATAACCACTCCCAACTCGGTTGTTTTTCTCTACCATTCACATAATACTAATAACTATGCCATCTCTTGGGAAGACCCAATAAAGATAGAGCTACCAAATCTTCTAAGGGATAGTCACACTGACCTCGCCAATTTCATCATGGCACTGTGTAAACTTACTCAGGTACTACAAAATTGTGTCATTCTTTTTCATCTTGATGCTACGAAACTTGTCCTTCAACACCAAATTTCTATGGTCACTATTGTTCTCAAACAATTTGTTTAGTGTTTTCCACATCGTGAATGGAGTTTCTTTCCCATGGATATTCGAGACAATATGATCTTGAAATCCCTCCAATATGATCCTCCTCACTTTAGCCACATCCTTCTTCCAATGAATAATATCTTGGGCATCAACTATTGGGGGTTTTACTACATCTTTATTGATGTAATCTAGTAGCTTGTTATCATCTAATACTGCCTCCATACGGATCTTCCATGCTACAAAATTTGTGGTTCCTTCTAGTGCATACTCAAGCCTGAGTCCGGTGGAATTCATCTTCTCAGTCCTGGAGAAAACCTGAAATGTTGATCTTGTAGTTTAACTCTCCTGCATAAAATTTGAATTCTCTTCTCTTCTCTTCTAATTCCTTCTTTGATACCATGTAGAAATTCCTTGTAGATTCAAACTGATTATGTAATTTGCTAAAACAAAAGACTTGAATCTACTCTACTCATCAGCGAAAACAATCAAACGATCAATAAATCACAACATAAACATGAGACAAGATTCAATCACATATGCTGAGAGATTTATCTAAGGGGAAATAAATTGCTCAAAACCCCTTCCTATCTATATTGCATTAGTCAGGAAATAGATAAGAAATAGAATTGTTTCTTAAGCCTGAACAATCTTTGCATAAGTATAATCTATCTCACTGCTTCCTAGACAATGGTTCAATCACATATGCTGAGAGATTTATCTAAGGGGAAACAAATTGCTCAAAACCCCTTCCTATCTATATTGCATTAGTCTGGAAACAGATAAGAAATATAATTTTTTCTTAAGCCTGAACAATCTTTGCATAAGTATAATCTATCTCACTACTTCTTAGACAATATCTAGTCAATACTTAGCCAATTATGTTTCCTACCAAGCTCCTATTTCTTTATGTTGTTTCCTTAAGTAATTAGCCCCTATTAATTAGGGAAATTCCCGATTAGAATTGTGCAATCCTTGTAGGCCCTTCTCTGACTTCATGCACCACCTATATAATTTGGAATTGTCTACAACTATTAGTACACTATCCTTGAACTCTAATCTCAACTGGATAACTTTAATTTTGTGCATGCATGAGTTAATTTAGGCTAATTGATCAGTTAAATGGTTTAGCACTGAAGTTGCACCCCACTACTAGACCTCCTACTAGTTCCTCCAATAGTTGGAACTAGTTTAATTGACCTTAACTCAATTTAACTAAATCAGACTATTACAACTCAATTTAAACTCAAACTAGGCTCCTAAAATTTAGGAACTACTCTACATGACTCAAGTTAGGCCCTCAAATAAAATTAACTGAGCCAACTAATTGAAATTAACTTACTTAACTCATTCTTGTTGTCTTCTGATGTGGAATTACAATTTTCTCCTAATTTAATTCAAGGGAAAATTGAATTAGGATTTTCTTGTTGCCATTTTCAATATAGAGAATATATTATTCTTGAAATGAAGAGAAGCTCATTTAAGTTTATATCATAATTTCCAATTTTCACTTTAATCGTTTGTTAAGTAGATGTACCGTATGAGTTGGGCAACAGGTGAACCAAACGATACGATAGTTAGGCAAACATGCAAAGTGAGGTTGGCCCATGACTGCCCATGAACTGAGTTCTCACCAGGGTGTCTCATAATGATTTTTAGAAAATTTTCTAAATTAATGTTTAGGTGTTAAAATCTTATTTATAATTGATTGCTTATGCAACATGGACATACTAAAAAATGATAATATTTTGTTGTCATTGACGAGCTAATGAATTGTGTTAACTAATTTGCATAGCAGAGTGAATGCTCGTGCCTTAGATGCACCATTATGAAGGCAGAGAGCCCTTGTACCAAGTGGGCACGCCAGGACGTCCGCCAGGTAGGGGCGCTTGTGCGACAATTTCGTGGGTCGACCTGACTTGGCAAGGAGCACATAACTGCCCATGAATAGAGTTCCCACTCAGGGGTCTCATAATGATTTTTATAAAATTGACAAAAGTAACATTTGGGTGTTAATAGTTTGCTTATAATTGATTGATTATGCAACATGGTACTAACAAATTATAATATTTTGTTGTCATAGATGAGTGAATGAAAGCTGGGTACTCTAGGGTGCCCAATGCCCATGGGGGCGTCATGTGCTGGGTATTCCATGGTGCTTGACGCCCATGGTGGCATTGCATGCTGGGAACGCCAGGGTACCCGCTCAGTAGGGGCACCCAAGCTACGAATTAGTGGGTCAACCCAACTTGGCAAGGGGTGCCCACAAAAAAAGAACTAATGTCAGTCCATTACTTCCCATAAACAAAGTTCCCACAAGGGGGTCTCATAATGATTTTTAGAAAATTAAGTAAATTAATGTTTCAGTGTTAAAAGTCGGTATATGTCTCTTTTATGCTCTTAGTGTCAAGCTTATTGTTAGTTGTTGTGGGCCTACCCTTAAATACCAATCCACCACTTAATATTTACCAATTAATTGAAATTATGCTTTAATTAATTGACCCCACAGAGATTGACCTATGAAAGGGGCCAACATTGAAATGTTTCAGTTTGTGCTTGTATGCATTGAAATTTTACATGTTTATAGTAGATATATGCATTGGAGTTATGGGAGGGTTTGAAGACTCATATAAAAATATGTGAGGGTTTGGAGAAGTGTATAGGTTAGTAATATGTTTTGAATTATTATTATCACCCTAGCCTAAGCCTGCCTCTGCCCACCTTTGAGCTGCAAGAGGAAATCTCACCTCTCTCATTTTCCTAGCCTGAGATCGCCTTCGCTCACCTTTGAGTTGCACAAGAAAAGCTATAATAGATAGTATTGATCCATACTACACTATAATAGATAATACTGTGAGGAGGCTCAAATTTTTTGGGAAAAAATGTGTGGTAGAGTCACACCCATAGACGTCAACACCGATCAGAGATTGTATTTTCTTCCAAGTTCTTTGAAATGTTGAAGACTCTTTTGTCATGGATTCTTCTAGTGGCCCGAATTCCCTACACTAGGTATGTACTATACCTATGTCATTTGAAACCCTTCGCTATCAGTTCATAGTACTAATTTTAACTAAGTTATATGATAATAAAAAATTGGCAGGTTGATATGTGTATGTGAAACTCACTATGCAAAATAAGATTTTTGAGTTATTATAGTTTTTACTATTAGTTATGGTGATTGTCTAGAAGGATTTCCCTTTTCTATTATTAAAGCTACATGCATATTGTTAATAACAATTAAAGGAATATTTAATGTCAAAATATAATATAGAGAAAAGAGTTTAACTTATGTCCACATTTGTGTAATTAGGGATCTCAAGAGCTAGATTACTCCATAACTCAAATCATACTTGTTTTCCTTTTAATTTGATTGGTTTATTTCTTAATCATTTAGAATTGTTCATATTACATATTTATTACAAAATAAGAAGGGGTCAAGTGATAAAGAGGTACAACATTTAATCATTGACCTCATGTGTATCAATTGAAGATGAGCTTTACAATGGCCCTTATATCTTAGTAAGGTAAGGAATGCATGGACTTATTCAAATTCAAGCAATCATTTGGTTAGGTGAGTTTATCCTCAAGGTTGTGACATGGCATTGATTGAACCGATGAGCCATAGTTGAGGTGGCATGTCCAATCATGGGTAGTTACCTTGTAAATTGTATTGGCACCACATGGATTGAATATTGGAGCTACATTAATTCTACATTAGAGATGTAAAAGTGAAAGTTCTTATAACATAAAAAATAACTCCTGCAAAATAAAATGTTTGTTGTGTTGACATGATTATCAAAACCTCACTTAATGAAAAGAACTAATATGCCCCAATGCTCTTGGAGATTTTTTAGTCTTATGGTGCTCATGTATTGAATTTTGGGTATTGTTGATCAATGGTTCACGTGATGTAGTGGCCTACTTAATAATTACAAGATTATATGGTCATGGTAAATATCCACCAATTAACATGTACTAATTAGTTGAAATTGTGCTTTAACTAATTGACCCCACACAAAGTTTGAAGACTCAAATATGACATACACAAATAATTCGACAAACAAATGATAAAATTATAGCATAAATGTCAAGCAAATGAAATTATCCATCTAAAATATCCATGTTATTGGTTGCTTACCATGTTAGACCTTGAGACCTATGCTTGGTTCATAACTAACCTATTCATGGTGGCTATATCCATCGTGGATATGAATTTTAAGCTACAATGATCATATGTGTTGGTTCAATGAATTATCAATGGTTCTTGAGATTGAAAAGGAATTATTATCCTACCTGTCTAAAGATTTTGTATTTTTCTAACGATTAGAACCCTTTGTATTTTTTCCCATGAAAGATTATATTTTATGGGGTTCACCTTTGCAACATATATGTCTATGGAGTCCCCTATTGTGGAAAATATGATTAGACACTATGATAGCTCCATTTGAAATATGAATGTGCTAAATTAAGTTAACATATGATGTATCCTTCCCCTGGAATTGGAAATTAGCATGAAACATTTCCCATAGTTCTGCTCAATAATGCATAAGTTGCCACATTTCTATAAGTAAATACTAGTTCCCTGGAAATGGTTGTATGTTTTGGATAAATTATGCACTAATTACTAGAGTGGAACATCATGTTCATCATTTAGTGGTTTTGACAACTAGCCAGAAGTATGAGTGGGTCAGAAGTTACACTAAACTATTGATTATTACTACTATAGATACTAGTCATAAAATGATGATTCATTTTACTAGTAAAATAAATTAAGGGGATCATCTCACCCACCCTTTTTCACTCATTAATTACATACACAAGTACTTAGCTCAATGAGGTTCCACATCGCATGAACCTACTATTCTAAAAAAATTGTTTCATCCATTGTAGGAACAACTTGGGGTAGCTAATACCCCACCCTCGTAAGGGGGAAATGTGGAAATCTCTTAAAATGGGAGTTATACCTCAAGTGCATTTGTTTATTTATGTGACAAAGACACTAATTCACAAAATCAAGCTTGCAATTATGATGCATTAGGAAATATTCCTATTACAAATAATCCATTGACTTCATAAACTAGCTCCCTCTCCACATAGAGAAGCCACATGTTGACCATATTCCATGTGTCCTGCATGTATTTTGAATAAGTCCTCCAAAATTTCCTTTTAAAAAGGAAGGAATTTTTTAATGCAATTAGCGATGTTGACATATCCGACACATTTCATTCGACTTGGACCAAGAAAGACCTAGGATTCATTTGAATAAACATTTATTGTTGTGTGGATGATGAAGGAGCCTCGATTTGTGTCATGTCTTCATCTTATTAGAAAGATTTGTGTTCTCCCTCTTTGGCTTCCTCATTCACCATGTTGTAGGTGGTTAATAACCATTCATTTCTGTTAGTGTCAGTATCTTCATCCCTCCATCAGTGATCAAATCTCTCTTGTTGCATGCATATTAGGTGTCCCATCCGATCCACTGCATTCCGTTAGGTCATGGATCAATTGATGGTAGTGGTTCATTGTCAATTTCCCTCATGGCATTTACCTGCTGGCCTGTTTTCACATGTTTAGCTCATTTACTATCATTTTGTGTCATTTCATTTGCAAAAGCCAGCTTTGAAGGTTTTAGTCTCACTAGGTCTAGGGTTTGCCACCATGGTCATCAAAAACTCAATAAAAGGCCACCAGGCACATGAGGAGGTCTTATAAGTTCATAAGATCAAAATTTCACTGATGATATGCTCAATAAATGATTTTTACCTCAAAACTCTATTTTGAAGTGAAAACAGAGTTTTTTATTTCTATGTACAAATTTTATGTAATTTAAAGTGTTTTCTATATGTAATAAGTTCCAGTTTTCGCCCTTGCTCACCTTTCCAACTCTAGCCACTGCAAACAAAAGAAAAAAAAAGCATCAATGCATCAGTTTACCAAGTGATCAAGAAAAGTCAATTTAAATGAAAAATAGAGTTTATGACTAAAAGTGACTTTGACATTAGAAAAGTGGGTTTGAAATAAGTAAAAATTAAAAGGAATCCATACATAAAGTGAAGGTAGTTCTATTCATCAATTTCATTGTGCAATATACCCTTGGAGAGCAAAAATCGCGATTTGGAGACAAATTGAGCAAAGGAAGTTAAAAACCTTATTTTCCAAGCACATTTGTCGGGCACTGCGCATTGAGTTGGCTTGGAATTTTGCAAAATGGATTGCATTTTTGGATTCTTCATGGAAAAATATTGAAATCCAGAAAGTTTCATGAAATTTGGAGGAGATTTGGGTCACCTAAAGGGAACAAAACACCTCAAAAGTGCCCTCTCTGCCACTTTTTGGACCCACAGGAGCCAGTCTTGGGAGAAGTGATTTTTGAAGGGGAAGATGGACTCCAAATCTAAAATTCTAGTTTTCCTAGAAATTATATAGGTAGAGCTTTCCAACAAGCTATCTTGGACCTGATTTGGTGAAGTGGAAGGCCTTCAAACTCAGCTTTGAAGTGGCGCTACACATCAGGAAAAATTTTGCCAATTTTGCTTAAAAACTCAGAATTTCGCCTAGTTTTCTACCAGTTTGACTTTGTCTTCTCTCTTTGGTAAATTAATAATGTAATATGTTGTAACTTGATGTAATATGATGTAAAAATGATGAAAAATGACTTAAGGAGGTAGATACATCAGTTAGAGTTGGTTTAAGGATGAATGAATCAGTTTCCATAGTTTTAGAGGCGAGCTGTTCCACTGCCTATTTTTCGGTTCCTAGTTTAGATCTTGTTGAAACAGCTCCTTGGCTCATGGATTCGACCCCTGATGGCTAGCATAGATGGTTTGATACTTATATCTTGTACTTTCTTAGTCATTTGTCAAGGTTGGACTCTTGTGGATTCATTGAGCTACTTTGTACATCACTTCTGCAGTTTGGTAAGGAAATGAACCAGGGTTTTGCAGCATTTTGTGGGATTCTTGTGGTAATGTGAGTTAGAATTATTTTCTCCTCTGTTATTCAGTGTAAATTATGTGTATATGTTCCATCATCTCTCTTTTTCTGCATAACCAAATGAATCAATATTAAAGGGTGGAATTCATTGATGTTCAGTGCTCTGCCTTGGGGTTTTATTTAGTTTTAAATGTTTTCTGTTGTTTGAAGAGGACTCATGAAACTTGCATGCCCTCTCCAACTCCTCACTAGTCTTTAGACTCACCATAACATTAATTTCAAAGTGCTAAAACACTTGCCTACCTCGCCCCACAGAAACCTCTACAAATCTAAGTTGATTTCCCAGACCCAAAACTACCTTCCTCATTTGATCTAGCAACCAAACATTAAAATCAATCAAAATCCTCTGAGCAAATATACCTAGCCTAAAATCAGCATCAACTTTTAGTTATCTCAAGCCTTAGTTGCCATATTCTCTTTGATATTGACAAGGAGAGAACCCTCTCCTGACCTGGTAGGGCTAGCTACCAGGTTAAGCATGGTTTGATGTTCCCCTAGACCTGCCTTTCTCAGCCTGAGGTATATCCAGGCACTAACATAGTGGTGACCATACTAGGGAAGAATTGAAAACTATTACCCCAGTGCATTAAACAATTTTAGACTTTTAGATGATGAGTTTATAATTCAGTAGGCTGACAAGATTGTAATGTCAATTTGAATTTTGGAAATAATTTAACACAATTGCTTCCAGACGATACATCAGGGCCAATCTTGATCCTAATCCTCCTCTCGTGTATGAAAACCCAAATCTCATTCCAAGAATTATCTGGTAAGAAAGTTCTGTGATACCGGTTTTTAGATCTCATTCATGCCTAGTTATATTTGAATATCTTGAAGATCTCCCATTTGATGAACATTTTTATCTATCTTTGTTTGAAACTAAATCTAAAAGTGTAGTTGGTGCTACTTTTTTAAATCCGGAGTTTGTCCAATATCCTAAAACTGAAAGGGAAAATAGATCAATTGATGCTTATATTTTGAATCTTCAAACTTCTATTGTGGCTACCAATATTCCCGAGTTTTTAGAATCTACATCTGCTACTCTTGGTTCATCTGTTGTTTTGTCTAGTTCAGAAATTCCTACTGAACCTCCTTTTATCCCCAGCCTTCCCGTGCGGCCCACCATATCTGATCAGAGATCTACTATCTCTTCTCCCCCATCAACCCCTTCAACACCTCAAACATCTATCATTTCTTCACCTCCTTCGACACCTCATACACCCATCACATCAACTACTATTGTTATTCCAACTCCTCCTACATCCCCAAGGCCAATTTCAAATCCAACTCGAGCAATGGCTGCCAGATATGCACCTCTCATTTTGCCACAAAACTTGGATGTTATGCCTGCTGATTACCAAAGTAAAATTCCATTGTTTGATGCTACTCAAGGTATCACAGTGCAACAACATGTTGATAGGATGAGCGATTTCTTTGATCTTCATGAGATAGATGCAGAGAATGTGACTATGAGATTATTTGTGCAAACTTTTGGAGGTGAAGTGTGAAAGTGGTTCAAAGCACTGCCCGTGGGAACTATCAATACATTGGCAGTTCTTCAAAGACAATTTCTAGATCGTTAGGAGGTAAAGAAAAATCCACTCCAAATTCTTTCTGAGTATGAAAACATAAAGAGGAATGTTGGTGAAAGTGTCCAGGATTATTGTGTAAGATTCAACATTGTTTATAATGCTATTCCAGCTAATATCAAGCCACCAATGGGGTTGGATTTGATAAAATTTCCCGATGGTTTTGATATCGACATGGCATATCAATTAAGAGAAAGAGACTTGACTACGTTGGAGGATATGCAGAAAATTGCAGTGAGTGTGGAGGCAAATCTGCTAGCTAAGAGAGCTAGAACAAAGACCGAGAAGAAGGTAACCATAAAGGAAGAAGCTTCTTCCTCATATCATTTTCTTCGCAAACTTGACAAGATGTTTGATAGATTAACCATTGCTGATAAGCCCGAGACACAGATCAAAAACCCAAATTTCCATGGTCAGCAGCAGCCATAGATCGGGATTAAACAATGGGAGCAAAGAGCGCAAGACCAAACAGCACAACAGCAAGTCAAAACACCATTACAGCAGAACTATGTCCATTGCACGGAATTAGATGATGATGAGAATCCAATAGGAAAGGAGAATCACTTTTTTACACCAAATGGTTTGCCAATTTATCTCGCGGAGGATGAGGAATATTCAGAAAGCCTAGCTGTACAGAAAGATGGAGATTTTATATTTGCAAATGAAATAGTCCTAGAAGAAGAATCAGATGAATATCAGAGGGGATATATGAATGCATTGACATCGCAGCAAAGATAGTATTCACTCAGGAGCAAGGATGTACCAATCAATCCAATTCAAAAGCGGAAGGAAGTAGCACCACCAAAGAATGATTCTCCAAATGTTTAGAAAAAAGGAAAGGAGCCAGTAGATCCTACATCCAGCAAAGTACAATCAACAAATGAAAAGTCAAATTAGCCAAGTGCAACAAAGGAGAAGTCTGAAAAGAAGTATGCTCCGGTCAAAGAGGTAGAGAAAACTACAGCCTTTAGCTTAGAGAATGAGATTGCTAAGTTAACAAGTGTCGATACCTTTGACTGAATTAATGAAGAATAGCAGTTATAAAAGTCAAGTGTCAAAGATTTTGAATGTGGATTCCCTGTCTGATATGGTTAATGTGGAAGATGACCAACCCGAGCTTATTTTTGGTCTGGCATTAGAAGGCCAATCTGAGGATAGTGATGTAGCCCCTTTTTACATCAGCCTTAGATTGCATGATTATGTCTTGCACAATGCTATGTTTGATTCAGGGGCATCTCACAACCTGATGCCAAAGGCAATTATGGAAAAATTGGGTTTGGACATCACCCGCAAGTATCATGATCTTTATTCTTTTGATTTCGATAAGGTCAGATGTATTGGTCTCATTAAGGATTTGGTTGTGACTTTAGATCAGATTCTAGCAAAGAATGTTCTCATGGATGTAGTTGTGGCTGACATTTCCCCTAGATTTGGAATGATTTTATTTAGGTCGTGGGGTGCAAAACTTAAAGGGACATTGTAGTTAGATTTCTCCTATGCCACTATTCCCGTTTTTGGTCAGTTGAGAAAATTATATAGGGAGAAAAATATGAAGTATATGATCACGAGCAAGGAGAAACCTTAGAATCATCCCATTAATTATGTACATACAGATTTAGAATCTTTTGTTCTTTATTCTGACAGTGGTTTTAATTAATGATGTAAATAGTCAATTAGTTGAAGTCAAAGATATTCCAGAGATAACAGAAAATTTCAGGGCAGTACTTGATCAAGAGAGACAAAGGCTTGAAAGTACCGCTAAACAGTCGACATTCCACCGGCAATAGAAAATTGATGGACAGTAGCCAAAGGTAGAAGAGCAGGTAGAATTCCAACACTTGGAAGAAGAAGTCGGTTCGTGGAGTATGGATTTTGATGGAGCAGTAGGTAAGGATGGTGTAGGAATTGGTATTTGGATATGCAGCCCAGTTTTCCTACCAAATAAAGTCTCGAGTAATGTAAGAGTTTGTTCATATAAATTGCTTTTGATTGTTCCAATAACGAAGCCGAATATGAGGCACTGATTGCAGGTTTGAAAATCCTCAAGAAGTTGAATGCAAAGAGAATTTCAGTGTATGGCAACTCCGAATTAGTAATCAAACAAGTCAATGGTGAATTCCAAGCCAAACATCCTCGAATGAGGGCTTACCGTAATGCAGTTTTAGATATTTTGAGGTTGTTTCCAGATCATACTTTGACATGTGTCCCTTGTGCAAAAAATGTTATTGTAGATTCCCTTGCTATAGCTACAACTAACTTAAAGATCCCAATGAATTCAAACAGTAAGTTTGAAATTCATGTGAAGCATCGCCCAACTTTCCCTGATAATCTAAGATATTGGCAGGTGTTTCAGGATGACAAAGAGATTGAAGATTTTCTGCAAAATAAAGACACTTCTATAGATGGTGAACCTGAAATAGAGGTAAATCAAATGGAAGTCTTACAGTTGAAGGACAATGTCATCCATAAAGGCCTTATACCTTTAGAGGAATTATTTGATCAAGATGATGTAGCCCGGAAACCAAGCTTAGTGCCGACTGAGAAGGGAGTTGAAGATGCGAATATCGGAACAACAGAAAATCCAAAGATGGTGAAGTTGTCAAAGGCATTACCTCCTTAGGTAAAAGCTAAATACATTAGTTTACTGTCTTCATTTTATGATGTATTTGCATGGGACTATATAGATTTGAAGGATTACGACAAAAGTATAATTCAGCGTATCATTCCAATTAAGCCAAATCAGAAGCCATTTCACCAGAAGTTGAGAAGGATAAATCTGAAGTTGCTGCCATCAATAGAAAAAGAAGTGAATCGATTGTACAAGGCTAGTATAATCGTTCCGATCATATTTTTAGATTGGATCTCCAATTTGGTACCCGTGTGGAAGAAGACAGGTGAGATTCGATTGTGCATAGATTTCAGAAATTTGAATAAAGTGTCATTGAAAGATAATTACCCATTGCCGAAAATGGACCACATACTCCAAAGAGTAGTTGGGGCATCTCGTATGTCTCTGCTTGATGGGTATTCCGGCTACAATCAAATTTTGGTTCATGAAGATGACAGGGACAAAACAACATTCACCACTCCGTGGGGGACTTCCACTATGTCAAGATGCCATTCAGTTTAAAGAATGTTGGAGCAACATTTCAGCGGGCTATGGACATCGCCTTCGCAAATGAAAAAGATTTGTTTTTAGTAGTGTATCTTGATGATTTGATTGTCTTTTCAAATTCAGATGAGGAGCATCTTTACTATTTGAAAATTGTTTCAGCGTTGCAGAAAATATGGAATATCACTCAATCCCAAAAAGAGCTTGTTTTCCATGGGCGAGGGGAAGCTTCTCGGTCACATAATATCAAAAGAAGGCATCCACATCGATCCTGTTCAAGTGAAAGCTATTCAGAAAATTGATTTTCCTCGTAGTAAAAAAGAGATCCAAGCATTTAACGGTAAGATGAACTTCTTACGTCATTTTGTGGCAAATCTAGCTGAACACTTGAGGGAAATTACAAATATGTTGAAGAAAGACAGTGTGTTCAAGTGGACTGAAGAATCCATGAAGTCTTTCAACCTGGTAAAGTTGGCTCTTTTTTCAGCTCCAATTTTAATCAGCCCGGATTATTCCCACGATTTCATATTATTTTCATTTGCTTCTAAACATACTCTGGCAGTAGTTCTAATGCAGAAAAGAGATCAGCTTGAAAAGCCAATTGCCTTTTTCAGTAGGACAATAAGAGATCCAAACTTAAAATATAACGTTATTGAGAAGCAAGCTCTTGCCTTGGTGAAAGCTTTGAAAGATTTCCGGGTATATATTCTGCACTCTCATATTCTTGCTTATGTCCCTAATGCAACTGTCAAAGATGTTTTGGTACAAACAGATCCAGAAGGGAGGCGAGACAAATGGATCGCAACATTGCTAGAATATGACTTGGAGATAAAGCCAACAAATCTAATCAAGGGGCAGCGTCTAGCAAAATTGATGGCGGAGTCTAATTTGCATGCCTTGGACATAAACCTGATTGCTGTTATGTCTAAAGAAGATGAAGATAGTTCGCTTGTTCAGGTATCTGAAATTTTTCTCCATTCTCCTTGGTATTTAGATATTGTATATGTGCTCCAGCACCTTTCACCGCCACTAGGGATGGCTAAAAATAAAGGTAGAACTCTAAAACTAAAGGCTGCTATATTTTGTATTATGAACAATGCACTTTATTGGAAAGATCCTAGAGGCATTTTACTGAATTGTTTGGTCGAGGAGGAAGCAAAATAGTTCATGAATGATTTTCACAAGGGAGACTGTGGAGGTCACTTATTTTGGAATACGACGACTAATAAAATTTTAAGAGCAGGGTACTATTGGCATACCCTCTTTGCTGATGTTTATAAAACTATCACAAGCTATCATGAATGCCAGATTTTTCAGGGAAGGAGAAAGTTGCAGCCTCTACCTCTCAAGCCAGTCGAAGTTAGTGCTTCATTTCAGCAGTGGGGCCTAGATTTTATTGGAGAGATTCATCCCACATCTTCAGCTTAGCACAAGTGGATCTTAACAGCAATAGATTATTTTACAAAATGGATTGAGGCAATCCCCACTCGGCAGGCTACAGACTCGGTAATAATTCAATTTATTGAAAATGATATTTTGTCACGTTTTGGCTATCCTAACAACCTGATTACAGATTACGCAGTAGCTTTCAAGTCCAAAAAGATGATTGACTTTTGTAGCAAATACAAAATTACCTTGGGACATTTTACTCCATACTATCCGCAAGGTAACAAATTGGCTAAATATTCAAACAAATCATTGGTCAACATCATTAAAAAGCTACTGGAAACTAATAAGAAAAGCTAGCATAAAAAATTGGTTAATGCACTATGGGTAGATAGAGTAAGTTAGAAGAAGTCAATCGGCATGTCTCCTTTCGAGATTGTATATGGTATTGACACGGTGTTCCCGACATCTCTCGTAGTCCCGATTGTTAAACTTCTGCAGGAAGCTGGCAGCGAGGAGAATCATTTTCAGTGAAGAATAAGCCAAATCATCCATTTACAGTAGACGAGAGAGGAATTTTTTCAGAATACCTTCAGGCTGCAAGAGAAAATTAAGAAGATTTATGATTGAAATGCAAAGGTGGAAAAATTTCAAATTGAATACATAATGCTAAAGTGGGTGCTAGAAATGAGGATAAAGGCAACCACAACAAGTTCGAGAACTTGTGGAAGGGACCATATAGAATTGCTGCATATCGAGGTCAAAATGCTTTTCTACTCAAAGAAATGAACGAGGAAGATTGTCCAAGAGGGCCAGTCAATGGTCGGCTTCTGAAACAGTACTATCTTTGAGAAGTTTTCTGCTGTCACATGTTGTCATTGTACATACCATTTTATTTCTTTCATTGCAAAGTATGTATTTTCATCATTCATTCAGTTTGGGGCCCAAAGTGAAGGCTATAAAGTTAAATGTCTGGCTTCAGTCTTTGGTTATTTAGTGTTAGTTGTTTGAGTCAGTTTTCAGTCTTTGTAATTGAGTCAGTTTTGAGTCAAGATATTTGTTTCAGTTTTCTGAAGTTATTGTCTCCATCTTGCCCAATGGATGAAGGCACCTATATGCTTTTCCAGAGATCTATGGTTCTTGGCACCTCCCAAGAGCTACCATCCCCATTGGAGCCAATGTTAGTGTCGGTACCTTCATCCCTCCATCAGTGATCAAATTTCTCTTTTTGCATGCATATTAGGTGTCCCATCCAATCAGATGCATTCTATTAGGTCATGGATCAACTGATGGTAGTGGTTCATTGTCAATCTCCCTCATGGCATTTACCTACTGGCTTGTTTTCACATGTTTAGCTGATTTACTGTCATTTTGGGTCATTTCATTTACAAAAGCTAGTTTTAGGGTTTTAGTCTCACTAGGTCTAGGGTTTGCCACCATGTTCATCAAAAACTCAATAAAAGTTCGAGAGGCACACGAGGAGCTCTTATAATTTCATAAGATCAAAATTTCACTAATGATATGCTCAATAAATGATTTTTACCTCAAAACTCTATTTTGAGGTGAAATATAGAGTTTTTTTATTTCTATGTACAAATTTTATGTAATTTAAAGTGTTTTCTATATGTAATAAGTTCCAGCTGCTGCCCTTGCTCACCTTGCCAACTCCAACCATTGCAAACAAAAGAAAAAAAGCATCAATGCATCAGTTTACCAAGTGATCAAGAAAAGTCAATTCAAATGAAAAACATAGTTTATGACCAAAAGTGACTTTGACATTAGAAAAATGGGTTTGAAATAAGTAAAAATTAAAAGGCATCCATATATAAAGTGAAAGGAGTGCTATCCATCAATTTCATTGTGCAAGATACCCTTGGAGAGCAAAAATCACGATTTGGAGACAAATTGAGCAAAGGAAGTTAAAAACCCTGTTTTCCAAGCAAATTTTCCGAGCGTTGCGCATTGAGTTGGCTTGGAATTTTGCAAAATGGCTTGCATTTTTGGATTCCTCATGGAAAAATACTAAAACCCAAAAAGTTTCATGAAATTTGGAGGAGATCTAGGTCACTCCCTCTCTGCCACTTTTTGGACCCACAAGAACTAGTCTCGGGAGAAGTGATTTTTGAAGGGGCAAATGGGCTCCAAATCCAAAAATTATAGTTGTCCTAGAAAGTAGATAGGAATATATTTCCAACAAGCCATCTTGGACCTGATTTGGTGAAGTGAAAGACCTTCAAACTCAGCCTTGAAGTGGCACTGTGCATCAGGCTCAGGGTGCTGCGCATCAGGGAAAAATTTGCCAATTTTGCTTAAAAACTCAGAATTTCACCTAGTTTTCTACCAGTTTGACTTTGTATTCTCTCTTTGGTAAATTCATGATGTAATATGATGTAAATTGATGTACTATGATGTAAAAATGATGAAAAATGACTTAAGGAGGTAGATACATCAGTTAGAGTTGGTTTGAGGATGAATGAATCAGTTTCCATAGTTTTAGAGGCAAGTTGTTCCACTACCTATTTTTCAGTTCCTAGTTTAGATCTTGTTGAAACAACTCCTTGACTCATGGATTCGACCCCTGATGGCTAGCATAGATGGTTTGATACTTATATATTGTACTTTCTTAGTCATTTGTCAAGGTTGGACTCTTGTGGATGCATTGAGCTACTTTGTACATCACTTCTGCAGTTTGGCAAGGAAATGAACCAGAGTTTTGCAACATTTTCTGGGATTCTTGTGGTAATGTGAATTAGCATTGTTTTCTCCTCTGTTATTCAGTGTGTCTTATGTGTATATGTTCCATCATCTCTCTTTCTCTGCATAACCAAATGAATCAAGATTAAAGGGTGGAATCCATTGATGTTCAGTGCTCTGCCTTGGGGTTTTATTTAGTTTTAAATGTTTTATGTTGTTTGAAGAGGACTCATGAAACTTGCATGCCCTCTCCAACTCCTCACCAGTCTTTAGACTCACCATAACATTAATTTCAAAGTGCTAAAACACTTGCCTACCTCACCCCACAGAAACCTCTCAAATCTGAGTTGATTTCCTGGACCCAAAACTACCTTCCTCATTTGATCGAGCAACAAAAAATTAAAATCAATCAAAATCCTCTGATAAAATATACCTAGCCTAAAATCAGCATTAACTTTCAGTCATCTCAAGCCTTACTTTCCATATTCTCTTTGAGATTAACAAGGAGAGAGCCCTCTCTCGATCTGGTAGGGCTAGCTACCAGGTTAAGCATGGTTTGATGTTCCCCTAGACCTGCCTTTCTCAGCCTGAGGTAGATCCAGGCACTAACAATTTCAACCAAAGGGACTCATGTCATCATTTCCCTTTGAGTTAGGAGGAAAATCTATCATTGTAGAGGTAAAGGTTGTGGATTCACCTTTGGATTACAACCTTCTATTGGGAGTAAATTGGACCTATTCCATGGTTGTAGTAGTCTCATCATGCCGATAAAACCAAAATTTCTGTGGAAGTTTGTCCCTTCATACACTACACATTTGCTAATTTAAATAAAAAAATAACAATAAATAATATAAATTATTATTATTTTAATTATTATTATTATTAAAGTTTAATTATTACTAAAATAATAATAATATAATAATAAACAAATACCAAATACAGATTAAAAACATAACACATTATTGATTAAACCATTCATTACCTTTGCCTTCGGCTCTCGAACCCTGCTACATCGTGCATCTAAATCTCAAAGATATGAATCTATATCTCTCTCTCAAACCGTCCTATGTTGCGCCTCTAGCTCTCTAACCCTCCTATGCCACGCCTCCATCCCTCGAAGATCTGAATCTATATCTCGCTTTTAGACAATATCTCACTCATCAAACACTTGAGAAGACATAAGACTGGAAGAAATACCTGAGAAACATTGTTTGAGTCATTCATTTGTCCTTCTAGTAGATCGTGAATGAAGGGGTTTGCTCTCCTAATTTGTGGGCCTTAGAGGCATGCTGTATTTTTTTTTAAGAAAATGCATCATCTTTAGATCATAAAGCATAATTATACATGGGTAATTAGTATAGTTGTAGAGATCATATACAATCCCTAATATGTTCAGAAGCACAACTCTTCTAGTGTTTTTCCCATCAAACATTTCCAATTATTAATTGTCTCCATTTTCTTATTGACCCTTTGGAATTGGGTCAGCTCAGTGAGAAGACTTGGAGGGTTTCTAGGAAACCCTATTATACATTCCATCAACAAAAAAATAGATTAAGATAATTTTTTGGCCGACACGTTTCAAACCAACAAGTGTGGTTCATCATCAAGACCAGATGAAGAGGCAGACCATGGCAAAGGCTTAAATATAGAGAAATTTTCTGCCTCTATTTAAGCCTTTGCATTGGTCTACCTCTTCATTTGGTCCTGATGATGAACCACACTTGTTGGTTCGAAACGCATCGGCCAAAAAATTATCTTATTTGATTTCTATCGAAAGCCTTTGCTTAATTCATTATGGATCACAGAAGTTTGAATATAGAAAAGAATAGATTTCAAAGGAAATGAGAGTGATTCCAAGCTCTAGAGTCATGTTATGTATGTTATTAGTGAGCATGGATGCTTCCTCCACTTTTCCCTCCTCCTGAAAAATTCTCTTGTAAATTCTCCTATGTTGTTTAGCTTCCCACTCATTTTTGTACTCACATAATCAAAAAAAAATCCTACACCTCCTTTTCAATAAATGGATTTGGTTTTTTAGAAAATTTCCAACTCTAAAGTCTTATGGAGGCCACATATCATTCTGGGCCATTCTCTCTTGGTTGCAATTCTAAAGAGGCCTCTCTTCTTTGTTGGTGCAAAAATATTTCCTGACTTAGAAATTTTGTAGCTGAATCATTAAATTTTGCGGGTCTTCAAGATTGAATGGGACGTTGTAATTTAAATTTTACCACCATCTCCCTATTGCAGATCATCACTACAATTTGCATCTATCTTGGATATTATTTCAAATCCCACTGAGGTAATCTAATTTGGGTTAACATTTTGCATCAAGCTTGGAGTTTAATTTGAGCATTTTCTTTATATTCTATTTTGCTACTATTTTTTATAGGAGGCTACACAACCCCACTTGCAAATCCATCCAACGATAAGATGACACCACCTACGCTATGAAGGAGTGATTAACAGACCCAAAATTGTAAGTTTAAGTATTTTTCTTCCATTTTTTTAATTTGAATTTCAGTTATTATTTGGATGCTTCTAAACATCAACTTTTTTCACTTAATTAATAGATTGAAAGGTGATAAAAATTGACATTTAGTAAAATTATATATTTCACTTAAAATATTCTCTATCTTCCTGAAACATATAGCATAACCACTAAGGAATTTAAAGGATTCTTCAGGCCTATATAAATTCATGAAAAAAAATTGGTCCTTTAAGTGCTCATGCAAGTTAAACTCTTCAAAAATTTCCCCAAGGTTTGAAGTAATTTTCCCTCCAAATAGTGCCAACTCTACCCTACATTAGCATATTTCATTTGGATTCTATTATATTATTTATATTGTCCAAAATAGGATGATCATCCTATTGTTCTCAATAGTCACATGTATCTACTTAAATATGCTCCAAAGGAGAACCCACTGCATAAAGGATAAACCAACAAATTGTTGATAAATGTGGAGATCCAAGCACTAAATAAATCCAATGATGAAGCTATGCTTGACACATTTAAAGACATTTTCCATATCCAACTTAAGTACCATCCACTTTTCCTCATTATTCCTATTAAAGGGGATAGCTTCATGTATAAGAATATTTTCCATAATTTGTCTCTTCCTCACAAAACCACCTCAGTTTCTACGATAATATTAGGGAGTATACTTTTGATATATTATAAATGATTTTAGACATAATATTGTAAGACACGTTACACTATGATATCATCTTGAAGTTACAAAGGATGATAGAATTACCTATTTTGGGACTATACTTAAGAAATATTAATTTGTCCCTCTTCTTAGGTGCAAGGAATGATGAACATATTGAAGAATTCACACCATCCATGCCAACCCAAACTTAATAATATTCCAAAAATAGTTGCAAAAATGAATGTTGAATTCATATAGACTTGACACCTTATCAAGTTCAAAATGATTGATTATGTCCAAGATTTCCTCTTCTGATATAACCTACATTAGACAAACATTGTCTTTGTTTATTATAATACATGGATTATTTTCTTTCATAATATTTGTACTCAATCTATCTTGGCTCCTAGTTTTAGTATATATGGTGGCATAGGGGTTATGTGCTACTTCTTTGATTTTTTAATTTAGACCTAGTGTCTCTCCTTCATTGGTGGTTATTTCCTTGACATTGTTACACTAGTGTTGTACTTCAGCTTGCTTTGAAAAAGAATAGTGTTTATATCCCTTAATTAGAACCGCAAACTCTTGAACTTATACCTCCATTTTTATTCTTCTTCACTTATCATATATTTGTAGCACTAGAAGGTTTCTTTTTCTTCAATCATTAAAGGAGTGGCTTATTCCTACTCCATGAGCCTTTGAGTTCCCCCTAGTTTATATTTTAGGTAGTTGATATCTTTACTCACTAATTGATATCAATCCCTCATCCTAACCTTTAGAGTGAGCTTTAGGTTTTTTAAGATTTTGTTCCTAGATGTGCACCAATGAACCAACCACCCACTTTCTCCAAACTCGTGAAACAAGGTGAAGAAGGAGGGGGCTTAGAGCAAAATATTATTGAAAAAAAAAAAAAAGAGGACCATAATCATCTTGTTTAATCATACAAAAGGTAATGTTTCAGTGATTTGGTCCAACATAAGATATAATTTTAGAAGAAAGAGAGATGTTTCTTTCTGTGAAGGAAATATATACCAATAACTGATCTATCTTAATTTGTCTAGGGCTAAGAATCCTTTTGGTCCATGTAATTCTCCCTTTTCAACCAAGATATTCACTAAATCAAGCAATGAAATGGGGTTTTCCATTCTATATATGGTTGGATCCCAAAACATCCCCCCTCACCGCCCCCCCACTTTACTCATAGTGATGAAGTGTGGTGTTAAAGTCTCCTGCTACAATGTAATTTGAATCGAAATCTTAATCCCTTAACTCCATTACGAATTTCCAACATTCTACTTTCTCATGATAAATTAGAGGCACACAAAGATTAACTACATTGCAAGAGTGTTAGATGAGATATAACTATGTCAACCTTTACTCCTCTAAGTTAACCTTCCATTTCTAAGTCAAACTAATAAGCATCAAGATTAGAGTTTCAATTTATTTCTTCATCTTTCCTGCAATTTTTGGTCTCCTATATTTTTTTGACCCTGTAATACTCTAGAAAAAATCGCACTAAGACAACATTTACTCTACTAAGTCAACCTTCCATAACTAAGTCAAAATTATAGGCATCAATATTAGAGTTTCAATTTCTTTCTTCATCTTTCCTGCATGTTTTGGTCTCCTATATTTTTCGACCTTGTAATACTCTAGAATAATTCACACCTTTTGATAGAGTATTACTAGCTTTAGTCCTTTGCTTGGCTTGCTTCTCTTCTAGGCATAGGATAGGCTTTTATTTTATTTTTCTTCTTGCTTTTTCATTATATATCAAATGTATTGTTAGCCTTCAATAATCCAAATTCACTTGTGTATTTATAGTGGTTAGAATCTTCAACATAAGTTTGACTTGTCAAGTTGTTTGAGGTCGGCTTATTAAATTGTTTGAGGCTGAATTGAAGGATTAGGAAGTTGATTTGGTGGAGGAGGAGAAAATAAGTTTCTTTCTTGACACAAAAATCCCAAGAATGGTTTATCATATAATAATAATGATAATGACTCAATATATAATCCTAGAAGCCTATAATGGAGGCTTTGACCTATTGACCAGTGACCCAAGAATGAAACCCATGTGTTAATAAGTCAAATTTATTTTACAATAAAAAATATTTTTCTTTCTTTTCACAAATACAATTATGAAGACTCACACTAGTTACATTCTTCAACACCATGGACCTCTTCCTCCCCAATAATTTATTCATGCTGTATCTGATAAGTGGTTTGGGTCACAGACAATATTGTCAGTTTCATTCAGACATCTTATTTTTCCAGAGAAATACCCACCTCCAACTGAGTTTCTAGACTTACATCCACTTCCTATGTCCACATTAAGAAATCCTTCATAAAAAGCACTATATCAATAGTTAGTTACTTCAATCCTATTCAAACTCATGTATTTGAATTGATTTATAACTTAGATGATAATGTTTTAGTTGCAACACCTATTGGTAGTGGTAAGACTATTTTTGTTGAGTTTTCTTTACTATGATTGCATAAAAAAGTCAAACAACGTATTTCGATGTGTCTATATTGCTCCTATAGAAGATATTTTAGAAGAGACATATTTGGATTGGGAGTATAAATTTGGAATAGAGATAAACCCAAAAATACCTCCTACGCTTGACAAGACTCCTTTAGGTTGCAACTACATTAGCTACTCTCCACTTATAACGAATTGCACTTGGGTTGGTGAGAATGAGGCTTCTCCTCAATCTAATTTATAGACTTCTCAATGGCTTCATCTAATATGTTGTTGTGGACTTAACAACTGATAAAATTACACAAGATGGATTGAAAAAATCTCGTGTAAACCCAACAACCATATATAAAAATGAAAATATCATCATAGAAAACTCATGTTTCAATTATTTTCATTGCCTTTGGTTCCTATCAAAGTCCTCTAACAACTCCATGTGTCAAATCATTGAAATGCCTCATGGTTCCACACCCACCTGCTTGGGTGCAATGACTAAGCACTTGTGTTCTTAGCCCACAAGTCACTTTTGTGTGTCAATTCCAACAAAATTCTATAGCCTAGGGTTTGGAGTACCTCCCAAGCTACAAATCTCAACAACCTCAACATCCAAAAACTTTGCCTTTTATTCCACCAAAACTAGTTACATTCTTCAAGATATCGAAGTATGTGGAATTTTTTGTAATTGAATATTAAATGCTATCAGATTATGTTGAGTTCTAAAGGTATCAAGTGATAAACTCATTGGTTAAGATGAATAGGTTCTCAAGTTCTCAAGTTCTCAAGTTTTTAAATATTAATTGAATATTTTAAATGCAAAGAACTTCCATATAACTCACTTGTACTAATATAATGTTCTCGTGGTTTCATCAATACATTTCTCAACATCCCTGATGACACTTGCTAACAATTTCTCTCATTTGATGGAGTGTTATAGGACGTTCATCCAAGCAGTTATTTTTTATATCTATCTTCGTCATGAAAGTCTAGGTAAGATAGAAGAAATTGACCAAACATCTTCTATGTCATCTAACAGGTGAAGATCAACTAGAGGTGAAAATATTAGAATAAAATTCCATAGATGCATGGAAATTTTTCTCGCTAAAGGGGGGTCATGTTCTTATGATAATGAGAGTCTAGATGACATCAAAGTGCCCTTGAGGTAGACACATCTAGTGAAACAATGGTAACCCAAGGATCTTCCTGAGATAAACACTAATTTTTCTATCAGTGAAAGGATATACCGCATTAACCCATCATCATTACATGGCTTGCGGCTATTTTCCATGGATGGTATAAAGGTATGTTACAAAGGATTAAATGAATTGATGGAGTATTTTAGACCATGTTATAACTACAACAATTGGGTACAACTAGTCCAATATACCAAAAGTATGCAAATATATGGAGTGGCCACAAATTATATACAACTAAAAGACAATGATGAAAATAAAGGCAAAACTATGTATATAAATGGAAGGCAAAAACCAGTAGGGAATATTGTAGGGTCTATAAATAGTACACAACCCGTCACCACAAATAAGCAACCCAATTGCATATTTGAGCGACGTGAAGGAAATTGTGTATCGTATGTGTCATTAAATCAATAGTTGTAGGGGAAGAGTTATGTAATCAATTTTACCCAACTTGTAAGGAATGTCTGTTGCATGTTATGACTAGCATTTACTACGCGAAGTTTCTATTTAAATTTAGACATATGTCAATAATGGTTTTCTTATTAATATAATGACGATTAATTGTGGATGAATTCCAAATTACATTTATTTGATAAACATGGTGATAAGGGTAAGACACCAGCCTTAGAGCATTCCATAGGTGCTCATGAGGAAGAGGTTACTGATGATGCAACTTTTATGTTCGTCAATCCAATGCAAGCAATAAGCAAGCTTAAATTCAAAGCAACCAAGAAACTTAATTATTTAGTTCTAATTAAGCCTCAGACATATGAGATAAAAGGAAAAATCAAAACCTTGCTGCAACAAGTTTGTCGGTATGGGGTGAGCAACTCATTTAATTATCCCAATTATTTTTTTATGATTTATTTATCTCATCCTTTATAAAGAAAATCTTTATTTTACATGATTTTTTGGCGGAGTTTGATATTCATGATATGAATGTGGTTTAGGTCGATGTTGGTAGCAGCATTGATGATCCACCTATGATTGAGTCACCAGTCATTGAGACCGGTACAACCGTTCAACCACCTACAATAGGATTTGCACCCCATGGAAAACGTACGTCAGAATCTACACATGATGTTTTGGATGCAAAGCATGATACAATTGCACAAGTTGAAATGAGCTTTCTTGGATCTTCCTTTGTTACTAGCATGGGATCACTACCGACACGTTTTTGGTAGATGATGACAATTTCCCTAAGAAAATAGAGAAACTTCCAGGTATTTAAGAAGTGTTTAAATATTAAGTACAACCTAAATGAAATTAACATATAGCCTGTGATTATTTTAAACTAATGATAATATGGTTTTGCAAGAAATGATGTATTTTATAGGCGTTTTTATGACATAACCTTGGAAATATTTGGGTCGACGATTCAAACAAAATGGAAATCCCAAAGTTCCAAGTGAAAAGAGGAACTTATTAAGAGGATGGTTCTCATGTTCGATGATGGTACCTTCAACAAATCTGGAGTTACCTCAAAGGCAGGCCTGCATTTAAAATATTTGCGGGACCAGTATATGTATCAATTGGAAAGGGTTAGGTTGCATGAGCGTCCTCCATCAATTCTAGAGATGGAGTAGAGAGAGATCGTGACAGATGCACATGAAAAGGCACTTTGAAAAGCAAGGAAGACTCCACCCAAACGAATAAGACAAGAGACACGTTTAATAATGTAATTATGATGCTTTATCATCATTGCAACATCTAGTTAAGTTTTTAAATGTTATAAATATAGGCTCCCATATACTTTCAAAGCCACACAAGCTAGAATAGACAAACATGGGCAACATCACCTTGGTCGGGGTGGTTACTCGAAATTGGCCACAAAAATTGTAATTATATAAAAAAAAAATTTGCATCCAAATTATAAATTTTTAACAATTTTAATTTAATATCAGAGAAGAAGAAAAATTAATGTTCTAATATAAAATTGCAGGGGACACAATTCAAAGAGGCTCCCATGGAGGAAGACATAAGTTTTCTTTCAAGCATAACTATCAATCTATGGTTGAATGAAGGACAAGCTTGGTGTTTGCATAGTCTTCTAGCATCAAATATAACAATCAAGAAAATAAAAGAAACAAATATAATTTATAAATCATTACTTTTACAATATATTGGTTATTACTTTTGGACATAAATTAATGTGCTTGATTGTGAAAAGTAGGAAAGCAATGTACATACAACAAATGATCCTACTGAGGGTGGAGTGCCTGATCTTGAGACTGATGTTCAATGTTAGGCCCCTATACTAGTAGTGTAACCCCTTATTGTTATTAGTACAACCCACTTATTATATTGATGTACCCATGTAGTTCCCATGTTGTTACTATTGTGCCCCATAGAAGCCCACTATTGTTATTATTGTGCCCTTACATTATTATTGTTATGTCGGCTCTTATTATGTTTATGACCCTTAGACTCCTATATATATAAAGGAGGTCTTTTCATTTGTAGGATCCAAGAATTATTCATTTATGTAATGTAAAGGAGGTTGCCCCCTTGAAGAGGCTGAATTCTAAGGCGTTGATCTATCTTTTCTATCTTTTCTTGAGCTGGTTTCATAACATTTGGTATCAAATCTTTGGATTCTAGGGTTTCACTGCTCCAAACAAGTCATCATGACATTTTCGTTATAACTTTATTTCTGCGATGTTTCAGAAGCTAAAAAAAACCCCACTTGAGAAGAAATCATGCTGAATCTCGGGTCTGAATTTCAGAGATTTTCACGCTATATTTGCGGAGATATGATTTGAGGAAGTTGGTCTTTTTGCAGACTCCTAAATTACATTCCAAACAGGTGACCTGAGGAAAATCATCATAACTTTCTCTATGAGCATCGGATTGAAATTTCGTAAGAAGTTACAGAAAGAGGACGGGCTGTAGTTTCTTTTATATCTTTTTTAGAGTCGAAGGTCGAAACAGTGACACGTGGCACTTCATACAAGTTCACTCTTCTGGAAAGGTCTATAATCAGGTCATCTTGGGAGATTGTGCATAACTCTTTCTTGGAGAATCCAATTTGGATCAGACTGGTGGCATTGCAAAGAGGACGCAGAGGGCTACTATAGGTCGCAATTTCAGAACTTAAAGATCCGAAAGTACAGAGTTACAGTCGTTTCAATTCGAGCTCCTAAAATCAAGAAAAAGCAAGATGAGGAAGTTTGATGGCAAGGATCCGGTAAATTGGATACTTTAGATGGAGCAATATTTTGATCTACATGGTGTACCACTGTTACAAAAGGTATGTATTGCATATTCATATTTAGAACCGGAGCAATTTTTATGGTATGAAGGGCTTTGTTCTCGTAAATGAATTGTTACGTGGTCAATTTTCATGGAGGAAATGATAACACATTATGAGGATACAAAGAGCAACACCTTCTTTAGGGCAACACCACAACAATTGGAAAGAGTAAAAGGGCTTTGTGACATAGTGGAAAGAAAAATTATGGAAACCAAGAAGCAT